>MU227684.1:695430-724091 GCA_018584345.1 Thuja plicata
ATCTGAGGGCCTTCATTTTACATTTTTACACATCCATGACTAGAGAGCTATGGATCGATATTTGAGGCCTCATTCTTGAGCAACCTTGAATGGAATGATTCATAGAAGTGTGACAACATTTATGCAGACACTAATCACTAGTCTTATGCATAATCTTACAAACCAAAGGATGCATTTAACAATAACAAATATAAGTGTGATAAGGATACTCATCCTTCTTCTCTTCGATTTATTAACTCAGGAAGGCTGACCTAATGATTCACTCTTTAAGGAATCAACAAGATTACTTGTATTCTTCAGATACAAATGATAAACATCTATGTTCTTCAACAAAAAACTTAAAATGTTGCTTAGATTTTAGATTTGATGATGATTACTACTATTTCAATCTAGACCAGTGCCTAATCTAGGGCAAAGAGTCAAATAAAATACACTTACACAGAAACCTCTTAATGCAAACACACTTAGAAATCAGATGAAATGTCTTACAAGTAATCTCTTCATTCCCATATCTACGTATTGAATTCCTATGCACATATTTAACCCTCTGAAACTATCCTTAAGAATTACTCTTCCCTTGAAAAAAAATTAAAAACAATCTCACAGTTACCTTATAACCAGTGTATTTAAAATGCCTTATAGATTTAATGCACAAGAACTCAAATAAATACACATGAAGACATCATAGACATGAAACAAGAATTTCTACTATATTTTATTAAATTCTCTCTGTTTAATACACTCAGAATGACAAAAAATCTTTAAGATTAGACAAAATTTAGAAATTGTCTTGTAGTTGTGAATTCGCCATCCTTTACAATACTTTACAACTTGATATATATAGGTTTTCACTAGCCATCTTGGAATCCTAAAAAAGGCAGCATGCAACAAACTTCAGATGGCTAGGAGATAAGACAAAACATTACTCATAATAGACAAAC
Source organism: Thuja plicata (assembly GCA_018584345.1). NCBI lineage: Eukaryota > Viridiplantae > Streptophyta > Pinopsida > Cupressales > Cupressaceae > Thuja > Thuja plicata. The sequence continues at coordinate 696,372 of MU227684.1, forward strand.
AAACAAGAAAAGTGACAACCACTTTGTTACAAGATTTTCTCAAAGTGTTTTGTCTTCTAACCACTTTATCTTTGCAATTGCTTCAAATTTGTTCTAAGCTTTCCATATGGAGTTTGGTGCCTTGGTCTTCAGATATACATATCTTTTGCATCTGCTTGTTCATGTCAAAATGTTGGAGGAACTACCTTCTGTTGGATATCAGATAATATCCTTTTCTTCTTGAGTACCTACATTAAACCTGTCCTTCCATGAAGTGAACACCTCATCACTTGCCCAAGGGAAGTTGATGATTTCATCTTTATTACTGCTCAATTCATCCCAGCTGGCCTTTATCTGTTCAATTTCCTTTTTCAAAAACCCAAAATATGATCTGGCTTCTTCGATGGTTTGTACAGTTTGAACAAATAAAACCGTTCTCTCCAATCTGATGATGCTGTTAGTTCTAACTGACAATTCATCACCCATCTCATTCATCCACCATGCTTCCCTTTTCAATTTTCCATTCTTTCTGGACAAGCCAGGGAATATCTCAAAATAGGTCCTAGAATATTCTTTTCTCAATGTCTCAGCCTTTGTGTGGATAACACCTCTCCTTATGTCTAAATTAATTAAACCTTTAAGACATCTGTAAGTGGCAGTCAATACTATATCAACATTGTCTTCACTTTTAGAGAAGGAACAAAAAGACTTCATTTATTCCTTTCTTCCTTTCCACCCTTGCATAATTTGATCCAATTTACCTTTGTCTTCTTCAAAGGAATTCAAAATAGTCATGAGGTCTTTCCCATGTAGGTGAATATAGGCAGGATCCAAACTATCAACAAAATGCATGATTATGGCTCTTATCTTATCCTCATATTTCTTGTGTACAAGTGTTTGTGCACTTTGAAACTATGCACTTTCTTCTTCCCAATTTTTCCTTACCCCTTCTATTCTAGTCCTTTCTGCTACTATTTTATCTTTTTCATAATTCAAATCTGCCTCTGAAATAGAGCCAAATGGCATGGGGAAGGAGGGAATTCAATGATTGTACTGGAGGAAGATGGCTGATTTGGTCCTTGTGTTATCATCCTCTGTGGAGATGTTTGGACTGATTGTTGTCCTCTCAATTTAGCAATTATTTTATCCTTCTCTAAGGATTTCATCTTTTCATCATTATAGGCCTTGAGAATTGTTTCCAACTTGATTCTCATGATTTTATTTTCTTCCTCTTGCCTCTCTTCTACCTTCAAACTAGATTTTGTAGACTCCAATGTTATGCCTGCTTCTTCTACGCCACCTGTAGTTTCTACAACTCTTCTCACTAATAAGCTGCCTGAATGGTCAGCTTGGGTATCTTTATTCTTCTTCTTGTTTTCTCTCCTCTTTAGTGACCACATCACCAATGCAACATGATCTTCACTAAATTTGACTCCCTTATGTGCTTGTTGAGCTTCTTCATCAATAGCATGCATGGTTTTTGTCTTTTTTTGAAAGCATCAAAGATTATAGCATCAACTATATCCCATTCTGGAAGGATAAGGACTCCTTCCTTTCTAACTAATTATCTTCCCTCTTGAGGGGTAATCTTTTCAAATTTGGACAACATTTCTTGTTTCACTTCATCCTCAATCTCATTCTTGTCTCTGTCAGGATGATTCTCCTTCCTTTTCTGACATTTTTCTTTGAATTCTCCATAAGAATTGAATAAATGCTCTGGCCTTCACAAATTTATCATCTGACATGAGTTCATCAGTAGCCTATTTTGTTAAGGGGTCCAGTTCCTTCCCAGAAAATTCAACAACTGTTAAGTCCATCTCTGTATGTTTGGGAGCCTTTGGCATCCCTTCTTGCATCTCTTGAGATGTTACAAAAATCTTCCCTGCATCTCCCATCTGCAACAATTGCTTAGCAACTTCTTGTTCATCCATTTGTAAAGGGGATTGGAAAGGGGAGTAAATATTTTCTGGTTGCTGTCCTTCTTCTTTTGTCCTTTTCCTTTTGGGGGATGACAATGATTGTGAATCTAATTTCACAGGTCTTGTTACTCTTGAAGTAGAAGCTGCCTCTTCTCTTGGAAATACCATGTTGTATCCTTTCTTCTGTTGCAAAACATATTTTCCTGGTAGAATACCTCTAGCAGGTATAGATTTGTTCAAAATTGTCTTAGCCCTCTCTGGCTCTACTCTTATGACCACCTCTTTCTTCTAGTTCAGAGCTTGCATGATATCTTCAAACATTGTCATCAATGATTCTATTTTCTTTGCCCAAGGGTGGAATTCCTTTAAAGGATCATATCCTTTATCAAAGTGATGAACAAAATATAAGGCCTTCTTGTAGACCAACCACTTTTCTTTCTTGATTTCTTGTTCCTGTAAATTGAACTCATTTCTGATGATGTCCTCAAGAAAATTGAATTGGTGATCCAACACCAAGCACTTTGTCCTTTTTCTGAACATATCACTTATAAACCCCTCGGGGTAAGCACGTCTTATTATTGAATTTGTCATATGATAGGGCTCAAGATATTTATTCAAATTCTTCCAACCTCCTTTTGTAATAATGAATTGGTGTATACTAGTAATATTAGGAAAGATGACGCCCTTTCCTTTTCCTATCAATGCTTCTTCTTGCAGTCCATTAATCTTCCTGATTATCTCTACAATGCCCATTTTGAGAGGGACTTGATATGGAAGTATATTTGGGACACCTCTGAAACCATACACTCTGAAAACTGTTGAAAGAGGATATAAAATGACATCACCCCAATTATGCACAATCTTAACAGTTTGAGCAAATTCTTTTGGTCTTAATAGTCTCAACAAAGATGTAGGGATCCTAGGATTATTAGAGAACAACAAGGCTCTAAGCCTAGAAGAAAAACATCTGTCAAAAGTGATAAAATTGACATCTTTCTTATTCCATGAAAAATCTACACTGCATAATTGGACAGAAATCTCTTCATCATCCTTAACTTTCATCAGATCCATCTCCTTTTCAAAGTAATCAACACCCTTAAAAATGAGCATATGTATTAACATTGAATACTAACCAAATGGTTTAACTACCTTTTCATTCTTAATGCCTATTAAAACATGGTGAATCAGGTCAATAATATATGAAGAAAAGTAAAAAATAATGGCCAGATGAGGATGGAGAATCTGTACCATCATGAACATGTAATGAATAGGCATTTGTGTTTCTTCATCATCCCCAAAAAATTGACTTAGGACACTATATACACCTCTAGCCTTTGTGGTGAAATAATCCAATTTGAATGGTTCCGGTGTACTAGGTCCTACCACAACCAAATCCCCTATTTTATTGAAGAATTATTTCAAGGGTCCACTTCTGAGATAATTCCTCTAGGCATGATAGACCTCCTTGAATTGATCAAAATCATTTTTATCCATTTGAATATCAAGATCATTTAATTGGAAAACCTCTCTTATTTCTTCAACTATGATGCTTATTAAAACTTTTCCATTTTTGTCTCTTACCACCCTAGCCACACTAGCATATGTCTCTACTATCTGGATTAACAAGTCAATGTCCATGAAAACTCTAAGGACTATCAATTTACCCACATAAAACTGCCATATGTTGTTGTTAGGTGCAAATGCATTTCTTTGACTAAAACCCACTTTACATAGTGCTAAACCAGGCATACTAATGTTCGCATCCCTAACCCATCTGCCCTTATCATATAAACCCTCCCTAATTTTTAAACGAGGGTGTTTTCGAACCATTTCTTTGATTTTAGTGGTATCATTGGTTGATTTGACTAATTGCAGCAGGAGATCATCACAAATATTCCTTTCTTGGTAGTCTATTTTTCTAGTAATTTCTCTTCTGGGTGTCATTTCTAACTTAGGGTTTCTAATTCAGAAAGTTTCAGCTTTTTGCATAATTCCTACTTCCTTTACAATGCTAAAAACCTACTAGAAAACAAGTTCATAATGTTTCAAAGTGGAGTAATAGAGAAACTTACCTGTTCTACACAAGTCAAAAATCAGACAAAATCACTGCAACTCAGCTCTGGTTCGATCACTTTAGCAATTATGGCATTCAAAAAATTAAGTGAACGGTCTTATACACAATCCCATCACTTCCCAACATTTAATTTTAGCTGAGATGGCCACATGTTCCACCATTACTTCCGCTTGATTTGAACTTTCATAGCCTAATAGTTCAGAAACCTAACTTTACCAGTTTAAAACATAACCGTTGATCTCAGCAATCTCCTCTCAAATCCTACGGCTAGCAGCAGTTGATGAAGACTTCCATCACTTTGGACACAAGTCCATCGGGCACAATGTCTTAATCACTAGATCTCAATCACATTTCCCCTGAAACTTTATGCCCACCATTAGATCCTTTTAGAATTGACAACCTTTTACCTTCCTTTACCCCTGGTAGGGTCCCATCACTTATCCACGTGTCATCCAGGCATGATGCGTCAAAGACTAAATCAACTACATCTTGTGGTTAAGGCTTCACTCCCACAATTAGATTTACTTTAACTTCACCACAGATTAATTAACTAGCACTTTATTGACCGCATGTATAATCTCCCAGATAGGACACGTGGCACCGAGGCATGATGCCTCAAAGACTAAACATCCTTTATCTCCACCTTAAGGGATAGGACCAACCACATGATCAGATCTAACATGCCCATAGATTAACTTTATTTAGCCCCTGATCTGGTCCCACTAAATTGCCACATGTCATCACGGCACGATGCCTTATATAGTAAATATCTTCATCTCCATGATCAAGGATTTACACTGGCCGTAGATTCTTTTTCAAAATTGTTGTAATTTAAACACCCTTTGAAAACTCAGGGCTATGACATCACCATTTTCCAGATGTCATTTGGGTGCGAAGCCTCGATGAATAAAAATATGCATCTTCGTCTTAAAGGGAATGCGCCTGCCATCAGATTTAATCAAACTTAAACTGCTTTTAACACATTTACTTTATGCAAAGCTAGACCCACTTGGGACACGTGGTGCAAAGGCACAATGCCTTAAAGTTTATGATCACCGCATATTGATATCAAGGCATGCGTTGACCGTCAGATCAAGTAAGATTTGCATGCACTTTACAATAAGCTTTAAACATATGCTAGACCCGCCAGTTACACATGACAGTTGGGACCATTGCCTTGATCATTAAACAACCTCATCTTGCACTTTAAGGGATAGAGCCCATCGTTGGATTAAAACAACTTGCACGATGGATGTAAGAGGTAATAAAGCTTACGGGTAGCTTAGGACTTAGGAAAAACTAAAAAGGAACCCACTCGACTTAGGAAACATGAAACCTAATAGTTTAAGTGATAAAATGGGCCCATTCAGACATAAAAATAAGACACATGGGTTAATATCACTTAAGTGAAGCAAAAAGTAACTTTGAAATAAAACAAACATTGAAGGTTTAATGTTTTTCATTGAAAACGATTTAACAAGACTTAGGGTTTTACCACCAAGTGTTGAAAAATATACATGTAGGGTTTATGCAACGTAAAGACCTCCTCAAAACTCAATTTACCTTTGAATGCAAATATTTTTCCTACATGATACTAACAGGAGTCAAGACATAGAGAATTTGTCAACATAGCCCAAAAAACTTAATAGGACTCAGAAAAGGGGGCAAAAGTGAGAAATTCATGCCGAAACACGGGTGGTGTATGTTTTTGCCCTAAACTTCAAATGGAGATATGTTTAAGGTTTTGAGGCAGGGACATTGACAATGCAACAAGTTAAATCAAGGTCTTTTATGCCCTTGCCAGTGGTCTTGCTTCTTGAAGCAATGTAGAAATGGTGAACAGAGCAGGGCTTGGGCGTGCTTCAAAGCCTAGGCCACACACATGAATGTGCTAGGCCACATCCCACAACCTCTATCAACATTCTCCCTGCTTGTGCTCGATTGGGGGTTGTAAGAACAATGAAGGTTGCTTCCCATGGCCCATACCACTGAATAGCCCTTGGTGGGTGTAAAGCCAGACTGCAACCTTTGCATGCATCCTCCCACCCCTCCCAATGTGGAAGCCTGCAAAATAGGGTATGGATGAGAAACAAAGCATTGATCGGTGCCATTTCTATAGGATGAATCAAAGATATGTGGTCTTAATGCTGTGATGATCACCCAAGATACACACAAATTTGATTCGGTGAAAAGATTTAGAAACTTTCACATCAAATGTGATAGCAGGTATAAGACCTTTCCATGCAGTTTGCCATCATTTCTTTTGCCCGCATTAGTGTGGAATCATATTCAAGGTATAAGTAATTTTGGGAGCATAGAAAAAGCACTGTGATTTTTACGAGAATCCCTCCAAGAAACATGGTCACATGAAATGCTTCGATTACATGATATGGACAAAATATAGGGCACAAAGGGGCGTAATATGTTCAAATGGTGACCCATTACTTTGTAGATCTTATGTCTTATATCTACAAACTATGTTTTAGGGGCTGGGAATAGGTAATTGACATCACATTGATTTGACCACATAATTGGATACTTCATATCAAATTCCTATCATACTCATATATATATATATATATATATATATATATACTTGTAGTATTTTTAGTTCATTCACAATGTCAATACGTTAAGGAGAAAATGTTTCAAATTCCAATATCAAGAGACAACATAATCATGTAAAGATTACACTTTTTTTTAAAACTCAACTTAACTTTAGGTCATAACTTGATCATAACTAACTACAATATTCGCAATTCACCTGTAAAGATTAGTGGATCCATTTTCAATTTATGTGACCTAGGCCTCAGGGCCATCTCATCACAACACTATTTCAAAAGAAAATTTCAACTTATTTTATCATAACAAATATGTTTCTATCTCTAAGACCTATGAGTCAAGAAAATATTAAATCTTAACATTAATAAACATTCATAATTTCATCCATGTAACCGTGCTCAATCTGAGCAAAGCACGAGAAGTGATCTAATAATGCACATTTATGACCTTTCCGCCATATATTCATCAATGATAGGCAAATATAAATGCCATAAAATATATGATTGAGACGCTTTTCCGCGCAACCACAAAGTCTTACACTTCCTTGGGATTCTACCTACTCATAGAATTCCCAACCCTGCAATGCCTAACAGCCTAAAAAAATACAAAAAAGGCAGGGGGTATCTGGTGTAGCCCGATGTACTTGCATGCAATCCCTACCATGGATGTGCAATGCCTAACAATCAAGATATGGCAGAGGGGTGGTACTATATAATTATTGTGTCAATAATTCTTGCTAGGCTTGTTCATATCATTCTTATGAACCACTCACTTTGGCAAAGCATTTAATAAAATTGTGAACTTGAGAAATAGGTCGACCTTCTATGTTTCCCTTTGGCTTATCCATATTCAACACCCTTATCCGAAGGTAAACTTTCCAAATTCACATACATAGTAAGAAAAAAATGCAACTCATTCATACTATTATATTTTATTCCCATATAATAATGCATTGAACAATAAGGATGAGAATCACAAAGGTCAACTAGACAAAGGAATTTTGCCTTTCATTGTGAATAATCTCATACATCATAAGCAATCACATAAGAAGATAGAGGTGTTGACCATTCTGTCAAAAACACCATTAGTGCATCTTACAAAATAATTCTACTTCATTATCACCAATAAATGTCGGCCTACTCATCGAACATCAAGTTCAAATACCTCAAGTATAATTTCACACAATGTCTTTGTAGACACCCAAAACTGGGCAGGTGTCTTAGAATCATCCAAAACTGCAAATCTCAGTCAAATGCTTCAAAATGGATGTATTTATCAATCAAAATGGACAAAATCAAGTTAAATCAAAGGATTAATTAACCATGACATCAAATAATCAAATATAAGCCTAAAAGGATCAATCAAATTATATAATTGATTTTAATCAATTAATTGTATAGTTTTAAATCAAAAATCAAATTGAACCTATTCATCCATACATGGATAATTTAATTAATTTATTGAATTAAAAAATCCTAATATCTTTCAACATGAATTTGAGCAACCAATGGAAATTGAGAACATAAAAGCACATGGATCACTCCTAAATTTGAATCTCAGTCACTCATTTTCAACTTTGAATCTCAATCACTCAAATTTGTCCCTTTGTCTCAACCTTTGAGACAATAATTTAAATTGTCCCCCCATTTGAAACCATCTCAAAGCCTTTTACCCAACCAAGGCTTAATCATGATAAAGTAACTCTATTCCCTACACTTGGGAATTTGCTATAAATACAAGCCATTTTCAAGCATAATCATATCCTAGAAAATTTGAATGCAAAGCATCAAACTTATAGGCAATTTCATAGAAATATTGAGCATTTTTGAGAGTTTCATATCCAATTGAGCATTATGGAGAGCATTTCATGAGCATTTGAATTCACAATTGTTATCATTTGAGAGAATTGAGCTAGATTAGGCATATAATTTTATCAATTTCTCATTCTAGGACTGTCACTAGTAGAGATTAAGGCTGAGATCTTTACTAGCATACTAGTTAGAGAACCATGAGATGTTTAGTGATTTAAATGCAATTATTTAATTTAAATTATTTATGTTTTTCCATAGAATTGTAGTTAAATAAATCAATCTTATGAAGGTGTAATAAATTCACACACAAATGGCGCCCACCGTGGGGCTTTAGGCCTCTTTTTTTATTATTTTTCAAAGTTTTGTATGTGTTTTTTCTTCACTTTTTGCAAATTTTGTAGATTTTCAGGGAAGTGACGACTATACACATTTCAATGACGCTTGCCAGAAGTTAACTGACTCCTACAAAATTCCTTCTATTTCTGTCTTTTTTCTGTGCCGCCTATGAGATAAATTGCCATGCCTGTGATAGTAAAGCATCGCCTATGCCTTGGGAAAAGCCACGTGTAAACGTTTAAATGACACCTAGTAGCTTTTGTTTTACGCAATTTTTAGTTTCTGTCACGTCTATCATTTAAAGCTTTACGCCTAGCAGAGCCAAATAACGCCTAATTCGCTGGAAAGCAACACTTATGCAATTTTAAATAACGCCTAGTAACATTTAAATCACACCTGCTAGCTGTTAAATGCTGCCTGCTACTTTTTACATTCTTTTTTTGATTAATCATTGATTTCAGATTTCTAACCCTCTGTTTGTGTGTTTTTTGCAGATGAACAGGCATCCGAAAGTACAAAAAATAGAAAGCAGAGTTACAAAGGAAAGCAAAGAAGTAAGAGCTTCTAAGAAACACTCTAAAGATTTTCATAATGCTTCTATTTTAGAGAATCTAGAGGTAGAAGAACACTTGTATGTGCACTACATAAAATTTAGTAGTGCATACAAGAAAAAGTTTCCAACTCTCAATTAAGTTCATGCTTTAAGTTCTCAAAAGTTATTTTTCTTGCAAATTTTAAAGAAAGAACTTAATTGCATTTGTGCTTTTGCAAGTTTTTCTTCACTTTTATTGTTTGTGTTGACTAACTTGTTGGAGGATCCGAAGTGGGAACTATCGCCACTAGGTGAGTTGAAAACTAAGCAAAAAAACCTCAAAAAAGCGCCTAGCCTTTGCTAGCTTCGAAAGAGGTAATCTACTTATTAATCTTTTTTTCCCTTAGATTGTGACATTTTAATTTAAACTAGTATAAGTAGGGAAAACCCTATTATTGTCCATTTCAAACAAAGCATTAGGCATATGCTCTCAACTTCTTGTAAGTTTATCAAAAAGCCAAACATGTTGCATTTGAAGTGGTAGAAAGAAAGGGAGGATAAATTGAACCACACACTTCCATTTTAAGAACCTCTTTGTAACAAGGTTGAAAAATAATCATAGTGCTTGAAGTGTTTGGAATGAAGAAAGACAATAGGGATATGATCTTCACCCTTTGAGTGAATCAAACTCCCAAACTTGTTGGAATAAGTTCATTTTCCGCTTTCCATATACATGCTAGTTAAAATAGAGCTTTAGAGGGCCTGCCTCCTAAGAATTTCCTTATGAGGATGGTGAGAGGGAACAAAAAAAAGTGGGAGATAATCACTTTTTTCATGATACTATCCAACCCACTATAAATAAATGCATTCTTCCTTAATGGGAAGGTGACTAGATTGTGTGCAAGTTTCTTCACTTCCTCGAGTAGTCCTTCAGGATTGTGCAAAATCATACTTTTGGGCATGTGGGAAGCCCACAAGGGTGTTAAATAACTTGGCATGATTTAGAATGGAGGTGATCAATAAAACCCAAATAAGTAGGAATCCTACCTTCTAGAGCCAAAATTGTTTAAAAGCCAAATCTGACTTTAGCTAGCTTGCGTGGAAGATATTCTTGTTATATACCTGTTAAAATGACCGAGAACATATACATTTAGTGTTTTTTTAGGGACATGATGCAAAATTGATGTGTGTGTTGCGTTTGTTTTCAATTTTCAAGCAAGAATATTTTGCAGACCTGATAAAAAACTTTAAACTTTTAAAAAATAAAAAAAATTGAGAAAGTCAAACTGGATCTGCAAAGTGCTGCCTATGCACAGTTAAACGATGCCTATGATACATTAAATGACACATATGATACATTAAATGATGCCTATCAGCATTTCAATACCACCTAAGTCACTGGAAAGTGACGCATGGAAAGTTTTAAACAACACCTATCAACAGGAAAACGCTGCCTGCTCCACTATAGAGTATCACCTAACTAATTTCCAGTAAATGCCTATAAGGTTTTAAGTCACGCCTACACACAGGAAAGTGACGCCCAGAAAAAAAGAAGGGAAAATAGTGGATACTTCCCAAATACTTGGAAAAAATAGGATTTCATATTTGAGTACCCTTTTGGGTTTTCCAACTGTTCATAAATTCAAATTGATTAGACTCCCTAATTTTGGACATTTTTACAAAAATCATAAGGGATTAATCAACTTAAGTGAGAAAGCCAACATTCTTAAAATGCAATTCATGTCCATGCTAGATTTTACGCGATCTCACTACATTAAGAACACCCTGAAATCAGACAGTTTGTATCTTAGGTAGGAGCTAGCTTTCCAAGTGACACATTTACTTCTTCAAGACAAACACAAGAACCTACAAGAGAAGAAGAACCCATTATGTCTTTCCCCTTTGGAAACATGGACCTTGATTAGATCAACCATCCTAATAAAGACATGAATAACAATGGAGGTGGTGCGGTTGATAACAATAACAATAATGGGGGAGGAATTGACCCTAATAACCAAGGGTTAAACAATAACAATAAGAGAGGACCAATAGACCCTAACCACAAAGGGTTAAATAACAACAACAATGGGGGAAACATTGACCCTCATGATCAAGAAACAACCAAAGAGAAGGTTAAAAAAGCCATGCAAAGTCCCTTCTTCATGAAACTTATGGAGAAAGTGTTGGATAGAGATAGGGAGAAGTACTTTTTAGATCTTGCTCAAACGGGTCTTAAACTTCCTCACGATTATGATGTCACTCAACTTAAACAAAAAGAAGCTGAGGCAAATCCTATTGATATCATGAACAAACAATTAAAACTCTTCCAAATGTAATTGGACACAATGAAACAAAGTGGGTCTCCTAAACCCTTTTCCATCGAAGCTTTGTGTCCTTTTCCATTCAATAAAACCTTAGTTATGGTTCCATTCCCAAATAATGTTGTTTTTCCTAAATACGACAAGTATGAAGGAGCATCCAATCCCCAAGATAATTTAAGGGAATTTTGTTCATTAAGCCTTGAGTTTATGCATGATACAACGTATTTAATGAGGTTGTTTACTAGGAGTTTAGGAGGCATGGCCATGGAGTGGTTTTCCAAGTTACCCTTTGACATCTGAACTTTCAAAGAGTTGGCCTACAAATTTGTGACTCATTATTCCTACAATATCAAACATGAGGTTACAATGATAAATTTATGTAATACCAAGCAATGAGAGGGAGAAGGATTCCTACTTTTCTTACAACGATGGAGAGCGGTATTCACTAGATACCCTAGAAGTGTACTTGAAAAAGAGAAGATGGAAATCTTTATTAATAGCTTGACTTATGAGATGAATTACTGGTTAAGGCTACAATGTCCTAGGTGTTTCCAAGATCTAATTGAGAACGGGGTTACCACGGAAGAGGTATTGGTCAAAAGTGGAGAAATTAAGCTTTATAAAAAAAATAAAAACAATACCTCCAATAACAACCAAAATTGAAATCCTCCTAACAATAACTGGTTTTGGATGAGGAATAGAAACAAAGGAGTGGTCAATGATGGAGTTGTAGATGCAAATAATTTGAAGGCCACCCCTTTCAATCTTACCAAAGGATTTATTGAAGCTAATAATGTGACTCAAGAACCCAAAGTACCTTTCAACAACAACAATAACAATAATAACTTTGGAAACAATCAAGGGGCTAACAAGCCTAAGCCATTATTTACATCAATTCCTAAAAGAACATTCACACCTTTGGGTGAACCACCTGAGAAGGCATTAAGAACCCTCATTGCTAATAAACTTATTGACTTACCTAGAGCTCAACCATATGAACCACAAATCAAACCCACATGGTGGAGTGAGTCTAATCATTGTGAATAACATAGAAATCAAGGACATAAAACTAATTATTGCATGCGTTTGAGACACGTAGTGCAAGACCTAATTGAAAATGGTGTGATTAAGGTATAATGACCTCAAAATAATGAATATCATACGACATTTAAAACTCCTTTCTACAAACATGAAAAGGGTGAATCTTCCAATTCTCACAATGGAGGGAACAATGGCAACAATTTGAGATGCAACAACAATGTAAACTTTGCCCATAGCTATGACAATAATATTAATTCCCTATCCAGACATGATAATACTATCAATTTTGTGGTAATAAAATAACAACCTATTCAAGAGACCTCTAATGTTGTAACTAGGGGGAAAGAAGCAAGAGTTACCCTGCAAGGAAGTGCCCCTAAAACCTTTGGTCTTACTTCAACAACTACTTTGACTAAACCAACATCTTCTTCAATAAAGCCTTATAGTTTGGTGGATCAATTGCACAAAACTCCAGCACTAATATCTATCTTGGAGTTGTTGAAGTTATCTCCTAATCACAAAGAAATCTTGGAGAAAGCCCTAGTGGAAACTAATGTTCCTATAACCTTGGAGGAGGATAAGTTTCAAAATATGGCAGGACATCTCATAGCTCCTCACTGCCTTTCATTCTCCGAACTAGATGACATGTCTATTACCCAACCTCAAAATTTTCCCTTGCATATATAAGTTTTAATACAAAGGCATAAGGTTAAGAGAGTTCTCATTGATGGGGGAGTTGGTCTCAATATTTGTACATTAAACCTTGTCAAGTCTTTAGGGATATCTGAATCATCTATTAACCCTAAAAATCAAATCACCATTAAGGCTTATGATGAGGAAGAAAGGTCTTCAAAAGGCATGATTGTTTACCTATCCAAGTGGGACCTATCAAAAAAGATACCATATGTCAATGTCTCGACATGAAGTTAACTTATAATATCCTATTGGGAAGACCTTAGATTCATGAGATGCAAGCGGTACCTTCTACTTATCACCAATGCATAACATTTCCACACAGGGGTGAAGAGATCACAATTGGAGGAGATTCTAATCCCTTTCAATATTGCAATTCATTGAAGCCAAGTCATGAATTATTTATTCCTCACAATAGGGAAGGAGTCATCCCTAATGACACTAATGAAGAACCCAAAGAGGAAAGTTTGAAGTTGACATCAAATGTTACTTCCATCTCAAACCCTAATCAAACTAACTTAACTACATCAACTAAGGGAAAGGAAAAGATGAGTTATGAGGGTCAAAATTCACATGATAATTCAGTTAAGACTTCTACATTGAAGATGGAAATTTTGAAGCCTTCCAAGGAAGAAAGAGAACAAGCTAAGAAGGATCAATATCAAAAGATGAGTCAATTGATGCACACCTTTGAAAAACAATGTAGAATCAACTCCAAGGGAGTGGGGGAATATCCTGTTTCCCTATTTGACTTACCAACCTCTCCTAGGACACATGGAAAACCATCAAGTGCTCACCCCCCTCATAAATACAACTCTCATTTTGTAAGAGAGTGACAAATCTGCCTTAGAGAAGGAGGATAATGAAGTACTACAATGGCTCTATAAGGAGGAGGACACTTCAAATAATCCCATAGAAAGGGTACAACACATCAACATTCAAACCGATCAATATGGAAAAGGTTATCAAATTATGCAAAAAATGAGATATAAGGGAAGATGACCCTTAGGAGTTCGAAATAGATGATTACTAGAACCCATTGAACCAGCTTGGAGATCAAAAGAAGAGAAATCCATAATAGGTTTTCAACACAAAGGGGAAAGTTCAAGTCCAATGCATGATTTCCATGAAAATGTGCACATGGTTGGTTCTGAGAGTGAAGATGATTCTGGGGATTATGAGTGTGATTCCTTTTCTAATCATGACATAGAAGTTGATGTTATTCACACATATACAATTATTCCCAATGTCACAAGCCAAGAAAATAAACATCAAGGTTTGAATTCTACACAAGTGTCAAGTGAACCTCAAGAATCCAACATAGGTCAAGCATCTAGGAATAGTCAATGGATAGGTGAACCTTGGGTACCTTCATGGGGGGGTGATTCAAATGTTGTATTTAATCCACATGCATTCTTTCCCATGGAAATCAACAAGGACTCTAGTGAAGGAGATTTTGAGCCTACTTCCATGGAACATCTTGAGGAATCCCTTGTCATAGACCTAAGTGATACAATGTATGGACCTTCAAATGAGGTCATGTCCTTAAACCCTTTGAATGAAAATTTTCCAAATGAATCCTTATCCTTAATGCACCCCAAACTCATTGATTGGGATTTATCCGAACCAAATGACTTATTATACTTTCCCAATGACCTTACAATGGCCCAATACCTAAATGCGGTTGAGCCATCTTCTTCCATCAATGAATACAATCCGGATATAATAATAGAGGAAGGGGTCCAACCTCACAATCCACAAAATAAAAGAAAAAATAATAAAAAAATGAAAAGGTCTAGTGGTGAAAACCACCATGTGGCAGTGCTAGAACCTAAAAAAGTCAAAATAGCAGATGTTTCCAAAGGTGAAAACCTGATTGTGGCACCTAAGGAAGAGAGGTTGGATACCCTACCCAAACATGAAGAGGAAAGATCACCCGTCCTTATTGAACCAATGAAGAAAGTTAACATTGGCACCGAAGAGGATCCCAAGTTTATTCATCTAACAACATCTTTGAGTTCATCAAAAAGGAAGGAGTTCATCGAATTATTTCAAGAAAAGAAAATTAACTTTGCATGGTCTTATGCCGATATGCCAGGGTTAGATCCAAGCTTTATAATGCATCATTTAAATGTGAAACCTGGTGTGAAACCCATAAAGCAAAAATTGAGAAAGATACACCCTCATGTGGCACTTTTAGTAAAAGCAGAATTGGAAAAGCTCCTCAAGGTTGGATTCATAAGAGTGATTGCATATGCAGAATGGATATCCAACATTGTACCAGTCACAAAACATGAAAAATCCATTAGAGTTTGCACAGATTTTAGAGATCTCAATCTTGCTTGCCCAAAAGATGATTTTCCACTACCTAGCATTGATACTATAGTGGACTTAACAGCGGGTCATTCTATGCTTTCCTTGATGGATGGATTTAGTGGATACAATCAAATCTGAATTGACTCAAAGACCAAGAAAACACAACTTTTACATGCCCATGGGGAACCTTTTGTTGGAATGTGATGCCCTTCGGTCTCAAAAATGCCAAAGCAACTTACCAGAGAGTAATGACTACCATCTTCCACAATATGATGCATACCTTTTTACAAGATTATGTGGATGATATTATAGAAAAATCACATCAAAGAAAGGATCACTTACCAAAATTAGAAAAAATCTTCACAAGGTTAGAGCAATTCAAAGTGAGACTCAATCCAAAGAAATGTGCTTTTGGGGTACAATCCGAAAAACTCTTAGGTTACATTGTTTCTGCAAAAGGCATTGAAGTAGATCCCAAGAAAGGACAAGCAATAATGGACATGGAAATTCATAATAATATTAGCCAAATGGGGTCTCTTCAAGGAAGGCTTAAATCTATAAGGAGATTCATTTCCTAATTGGCGGAAAAATGTCATTCATTCACAAGGTTGCTACATAAAGACACCATTTTTATATGGGATGAAGAGTGTGACAAAGATTTCACATTGTTAAAAACATACTTGGTGAATCCACCCATCTTGATGTCACCTATCAAAGGAAAACCTTTGTTACTTTACATATCAGCAACAAAGAAATATTTAGGGGTCCTATTGGCACAAGAAGACAATGAAGGAAAAGAAAGAGCCATTTACTACTTAAGTAGAACATTGATAAAATATGAATTGAACTATAGCTTCATGGAAAGGGCTTGCCTCGTAGTGGTGTTTGCTTCTCAAAAGCTTCAACATTACATGTTGATGCATAAAGTGAAGTTAATTTCCAAAATTGATCCTTTGAAGTATCTACTTAGTAAAACAGCCCTAATGGGAAGGATTGCAAAATGGGTGATGGTACTTAGTGAGTTTGACATTGAGTACACAGATACAAAAGCAATCAAGGGACAAGTAATTGCTGATCAGTTGGCCGAACATCCTTTAGAGTCTACACATCCAATTCAAGTGGAGTTTCCTGATTTAGAGATTGTTAATGTGGAAGCCAAGACATGGACCTTATATTTTGATGGATCCTATGATCAAAGTGGTTCAGGGGCAGGAATTCTTTTGATAACACCTCAAGGTTGCACAATTCCCAAATCTTACAAACTATTGTTTCCTTGCACAAATAATATTTTTGAA
The DNA here is from genome assembly GCA_018584345.1 of Thuja plicata. Classification (NCBI taxonomy): domain Eukaryota; kingdom Viridiplantae; phylum Streptophyta; class Pinopsida; order Cupressales; family Cupressaceae; genus Thuja; species Thuja plicata. The sequence continues at coordinate 713,251 of MU227684.1, forward strand.
TATGAAGCTTTGGTCATAGGTCTCAAAATGGCTTTCGAATGGAATGTCATGGAATTGCAAGTTTATGGAGACTCTCAATTAGTCATCAACCAAATCATTAATGAATACAAGACCAAAGATGAAAAATTGATGCCATATAAAAGGATGGTGGATGATTGGAAAAAATATTTTGCTTTGATTACTTTTGAGAAAATTCCAAGAGACAAAAATAGAGCAGCCGATGCAATGGATACTTTGGCTTCATTGCTCCAAATACCTTATCAGAATGTGAGGTATGAATTCTTGGTGGAAGAGTTGGCAAAACTGGCATTTGACTTACCCGATACCCAAATAATTGCCCTTCTTAATGGACATGACTCACCTTGGTATGGACCAATTTACACTCATCTTAAAAACCCAACCTTACCTTTGGACCAAATCCGAGCTCAAAAATGACATTTCATAAGACAATCAGCTCGTTATACCATCCTATCAGACACATTGTATTGTAAAGGTCTTGACGGAATGCTCCTTAGGTGTCTAGAGGAAGAAAAATTGAGGTTAGATTTAAAAGATGTCCACAAGGGGATTTGTGGGTCGCATTTGAGTGGATTAATTTAGCTAAGAAAATCCTTCGCATGGGGTATTTTTGGAAAACCTTAGAGAAATAAGCTTGTCAATTTGTGAAATTTTGTGCTAAATGCCAATATCATGGAGACATGATCCATGCACCTACGTAAGAATTGCATCCATTTATCACACCATGGCTATTTTATCAATGGGGTTTCAATATAATTGGCATGATTTACCCACCTTCTTCTAATGGACATAAATACATCCTCACACCAACAAAATATTTTACTAAATGGGTAGAGGCCGTTCCTTTGACAATTGAAATGGGAAAGAAAATTTCCATGTTTATCCTTAATCACATCATTTGTAGATATGGTATTCCTCATGCAATCATCACGGACAATGGAAAACAATTCAAGAACAAAGATGTGGATGAACTTTGTGAAACATTTTATATTATTCACCATTCTTCCTCCATTTACTATCCTCAAGGTAATGGACAAGCTGAGGCTACAAAAAAAACATCCTCAAAATATTGAAAAGATCGGTTGATAAGTTAGGAAGAGATTGACATATTCAAATAAACATGGCATTGTGGGCCTCTAGATATAGCATCCGCACACCAACATGAGCTACACCATTTTCCTTGGTTTATGGGGCCAAAGTTGTTTTACCCCTAGAAGTTGAGATTCCATCTCTAAGAGTATCACTACATGGATTAATCACTGATGAGGATTATAGGGTTGCTAGACTTCAACATTTGGAATTGTTGGAGGAACATCAAACACAAGCATATGATCATTCGAAGGTATATCAAAACAAAATTTCAAGAAACTACAACAAGCAGATCAAACCAATAACCTTTCAAGTGGGAGACTTAGTGTTAAGAGAAAACCCTAAAAATCAAGTTGATAGAGAAAAGAAAATAAAATGGGAAGCAAATTGGCTTGTTCATTTTGTAATTGTTTCTTCTTTTGGAATGGGAACTTACAAACTAGCTGATTGTGAAGGGGATGAGTTGCAAGAGCCCATTAATAACATCCATTTAAAGAGGTTTCATACCTAATTAGATGAAAGAGAATCAGATGAAAGAGTATCAGCCGAGAGTATCAGATGAGTGAACATCTTCTTTGTACATGAGAAAAGTCAAAATCCAAAAAAAAGGAGAAAATATCAAAATCCAAAAAATCAGAAAGATCAAAAAGCCAAAAACAATGGAAAAATAGAAAATCAGAAAAAGGAGAAAATTGAGCATGAAGAAAGTCAAAAACATTGTAAAATAAAAAATGTTGTCTTGGTGAAAACCTAGCAAATAGGCGCCTTGATGATAAAAAAAAATCAAAAAAGAAAAAAATCAAAAAAATTGAAAAAGAGAAAAGTGCCTTGGTAAAAACCTAGCAATAGGCGCACTGGTAGCAAAAAAAGAAAAAAAAACAATAAACCCAAAAGGTGAAAACTTGGAAACAGGTGCTTTTTGTCCCCTTAGGTCTTTCCTAGTTGCATTTGTACATATTTATTTTTCACCATCTCATTTGTACATATCCTCATTGCATCTGTCATTTGTGCATAGTCATAATAAAGCCTTTCAGCTGCATTGTTGTATTCTAGGTTTCATATTGCCCAAAGTTTTACACATGATCACATTTATCACTTGGGGGAAAAAGCATTGGTTTTGGCCGTACTAAACAAATTCAAAAGTGCTACATCTTGGTCACATGACAGAAGAAGATTTTTAGAATTTTAGAGGATAGATATTTTGGAACCGTTGATGGATATCATTGTTCAAATTCAAACAATTTGATCACATACCTTGATCCTTGAACTTCATTGACTTATTTTATTAGGATTAAAAATTGATAACACTTAAATGATCAGAATGTTTGGAATTCTTATTGAAAATTGGGATACAATGCAAAACACTTGAAATTTTTGATGATTTGCATTCACCTTTTCAAGTCATGTTCTTTTTAGCTAATCGATGATGTTTCGACTAGATTGGCGATGATGGAGACATGATGTTTTTCTTGACTTTTGTGTGACTGTTTTGAGGAAGATCCCCTAACTTGTGTGAATTCATCTAATGACATGGTCATCAAAGAACCATCGAGGATATTCATATAGGAAGGAGGGTTAACCTTTGTTTGTTTACACAAAAGGATACCTTGGCTATTTAGATCTTCCATATCTTAATACCAAAATCCACTTGCAACATTGAATATGTTGAAACCGGTATTCATACTGCCATAGTTGGTCATTTAACTAGTGACGGTTGTACTAGGTTCCTAAAGAAGTTACCAAATGAGATGAAAGTCATATTCATATTCTTATGGTTGCAGTGGCACCAGTAAGGATTGTATCGACTCCTAGTTCCACAATGCTCAATGATGAAAATATATCTCTTTTGCAGTTCTTTCGCAAACAACTAGTGACAATTAGTTGCATTGCATTGCATTTTCATGATAGATTAATTGCATTATTTTAAGTATGTTTCCAAGTGAAGGGGGTTAATTATCCAATCTTGATTCATTAGTTCATTTGGGGAGGGATTCAATTTTCAATTATCCTTGGTTCAATCTATGATGTGAGATTATCTTTTGCATTACATTGCATTCATTCATTCATAGTATTAATCATTGTCTTCATATCAAACAAAAGAAAATACAAGAATCATTAATCATTATTCATTTGCATACATTTAATTAAGGAGTGCATTTCATATCAAAATTTCATACATCAAAATCTAAAAGCATACTTGCATTCATATAATCCATCTATATCCATGTATCCATACATTAATTTATTACATTCATATATAATCATAAAAACATATAGGAATAAGTGCATTCATCATTTGCATCCATCTATTCTATATCATATGTAAGATAAATTGCATCCATAGCATCATAGAAAGTAACATGAATCCATGAAAGCATCATATAGACATGTGCATAAAAGAAATCTCACATCACAACATCAACATATCAAAGTGAATCAAGGAAAGTCATCATATAAATGTCCATCAAATCATGATCCATCAAATTTTTCTACCAAGATACAATATCATAAACATGATACATCAACATAGTCCTGATCAAATCAATAAAACATGATAAACTGATACATCACAAATGTGGATCCATATACATATATCAAGACCTAGTAGGGACACCTAATCCATCACCTGTACCCGACCCATCTCCTATCCCATCAAGCCCTCTATCATCTGCTCTATCATGAGTAGGTTGTGGTCCCTGAATGGTACTGGCAGCACTAGGCCTCTATGACATCATCACCATAAACTACTACATCATCATGACCACATGATCCAAATGACCAACCACTGTTGTCATCCCTATTTGTAAAGTCTGCACATCCCAAGTCAAGGCATTTATAGCCTATGGAGCCTGGGGTACCTGTGGTGCCTGAGGAGCCTGTACTATCACCTATGGTGTAACAAATATCTGAGGAGGCACCTGTTGTGCTGAAATCTATCCCTGTACTAGTGGAACCTGCTGTGTATGTACCTATGAATGATCTTGTGTTCCTGGAACCTATCTAGCAGCTGTAATATGAGCTTGTTTCCCAGCTCTCTGTCTCTATTATCCCCATGCAACCCCTAGTTGAGGCTGAACTAATCCAGGTCTATGTGCCTATTGAGCTGGCTTGAATCCTCTACCTCTCACTCTGACATGACCACCCCATGTCCAAGGTCCCACCCGTCCTCTACCAATCACCCTAGGAGCTCTCTGTACTCTAGGAGCTCGCCATCTCCATCTCCTACCACCACCACCACCACCACCACCACCACCACCACCATCTCCTCCATCCCTTCCCTCATCACCTGATGTGTCATCTGCATCTAGGCTAGGATCTACTGGGTCAGTAAAACTCATGAGTCTATGTCTGGAGAACCACTCTCTATACTCCATGGAAATCCCTGCATATGCTACGTGCTCTAACATGTCCCATCTAATGAAGATCAATCTATCAATCTCATTGCATGCATACTGAAAATCAATATGTGCACCCCATATAGACTGCTCAGCCTGTACTCGTGCATAAAGGGCCATACCCTGAGGCATGTCCTGTACTCGGCCATACTTCCTGGATACTCGCCCAAAACAGAATCTCTCAATCATGAGTGGTGATCAACCAATCATCCACCTTGGCAAAAACATGTATGGGAGCTCATCATCACCCTCCCACCAACCCTCACATCCCAAATATGGTTGCCACACAACCTGATCCATATCATCAATCATACGACGCCAATACTCAAGTTTGCCCAGATGATGCTGGACAACCATGCCACCGTACAAAAATGCATAAGGACACCCGCGGTCTCGAACACGCACTGTTATCGGTCTAGCAATGGGTATATGCTCCCATATCCACAACTGAAGTAGAACTGCACAAGATGACACTGCACAACTTGATCTATACACAATCTCATGTATATCATGGTATAGTTGCACTAACACACATGATCCCTAATCAAAACATCGAGGCCGTGCAATCAAATCCTCAAGAATGTGGCCCATCCAACAAAGAATCCTCAACCTCGACAACCAAGAAGTAATAAACCACCTATCACAACACCTAATACTATTAGAAATGTTAGAAAAGAAGCGAACTGTAGCCATGCAATTGTATCATCTCTGATAGTATCATCATTGAAGACCCGTCTGTAGACACTCCCATCATAAACTGAATCATAATAGACTCGTTGCCCACGAGTAGGGATACAGAGTAATATATACACATCCTCAGGAGTGATGGTCATCTCCCTGAGTGGCAAGTGGAAGGTATTATGGTCAAAGTGCCATCACTCTGCCATAGCTATCGATGGACCCCGGTTCAACTGAAACCGAGGGATGTCTAGTAGGAAGATCAAACCACAAATCTTAATGACTCTATACTCTAGATCTGTCAGCTCCTGAGCTAAATCTAAGATCCAAGAAGCTATATTCCGTACATATAATTTATGAAAGTGTGCCTATTTTGCAAATCAAGGGAATTATATCAGATTTTTTCTGTCAATGGATTATCCTAAGTCAATCAATCTAATTCAATCAATCTTTTCTCTTCTTGAGCGCAATCAACTTATTGTTCCTACCTCTAGATCTTGAGACATGGACCAATATGATCAATTATCTATCCTATCAATTTTCTATCTAATCAGATTGACAAATCAAACATTCATTGTTATGATTATCATAATATCCTAATCACTTGTTTGCATTACTACAACAGATCTATCTATCTTGGAAACCAAATTGCTAATCTAGATGATCAATACACAATTAGTTTGAGTATTTCAAATCAAATTTTCCTCTAGGCGTCACTTGGCTAAGTTTACGTGACATTTTAACCGACACATCACTTTAAACATCATACGCGTCATTTAAACTATCGGAGGTGGTGCTTCTTGATTTAAGTGACACTTTATCACCCTAGGTGTTACTTAAGCGCTCCTAGGCAAAATTTAAAACATGAGGTTTTGGCAAGCATCATTTTACACCTAGTTTAATAATTTTGACCTAGCTCATAGGCGTGGTTTAACTTCTCCTACGCGACATTTAAAAGGGCAGAGGTGGTGTTTTACTACCCTAGGCATGGCTTAAACTATCATACGTGGCATTTAACAGGAAATAATTTCAAAAGCATGAAAATTTGACATAAATGCTATTAAATGCAAGAAATAAATGCACCAGGAGGGTTAAAATCACTCACTGAAGGTCTGTAATCTAGTGGTCTCTGATATCGACGTCCTCTCTTGAACCGATGCTCTCAAATAGGAACAACCATGACTGATAATCTTCACAGGATCAGAGCAAAATCTCAATAGTCAAAAGTGAAAATGAATAGTAAATTTGGGTTTTTCAACCTATTTAAGCTATTAAACCTAATTTTTGAGGGATTTTTACCCAATGTGACCTAAATCTGCATTTTCTGCAAACTGGGGCATGTTGTGATATCATTGTCATTAGCAATTTTTACAAAAATGAAATCATCTTGGATCTTGTTTTACATCAGTCTCATCATATTTTGCATCTGGAGATCAATCTATTTCATTTCTGAGGGGGCATTATCATATCATCAAATCAGGGTTCAGAATCAAATCTGGGTCATTGAAAATTCAAACTTTTATCAGTAGGGCATTTTGCATCAAATCCAATCAGTTATCAATCAGAGTTTAAAATTAGAGTTGTGAATCAAGGTTTCAAATCAAATCAGTTATCAATCAGAGTTTCAAATCATAGTTGTGAATCAAGTTTTATCAATCAATCAATGAGATTAGTTTATCAATCAATATCGAACCAGTGAGCAGGACATGCAATTTTCTTTGAATCAATGCACTTCACACATCAATTCAAAGAGGGGCATTTGTAGACACCCAAAAATGGGCAGGTGTCTTAGAATCATCCAAATCTACAAATCTCAACCAAATGCTTCAAAATGGATATTTATTAATCAAAATGGACAAAATCAAGTTAAATCAAAGGATTAATTAACCATGACATCAAATAATCAAATATAAGCCTAAAAGGATCATTCAAAATTATATAATCGATTTTAATCAATTAATTATATAGTTTTAAATCAAAATGAACCTATTCATCCTACATGGCTAATTTAATTAATTGATTAAATTAAATAATCCTAATATCTTTCAACATGAATTTGAGCAACCAATGAGAATTGAGAACACAAAAGCACATGGATCACTCCTAAATTTGAATCTCAATCACTCATTTTCAACTTTGAATCTCAATCACTCAAATTTGTCCCTTTGTCTCAACCTTTGAGACAATCATTTAAATTTTCCCCCCATTTGAAACCATCTCAAAGCCTTTTAATCAACCAAGGTTTAATCATGATCAAGTAACTCTACCCCCTACACTTGGGAATTTGCTATAAATACAAGCCATTTTCAAGCATAATCATATCCTAGAAAATTTGAATGCAAAGCATCAAACTTATAGGCAATTTCATAGAAATCTTGAGCATTTGAGAGTTTCATATATAATTGAGCATTATGGAGAGAATTTCATGAGCATTTGAATTCACAATTTTTATCATTTGAGATAATTGAGCTAGATTAGGCATATACTTTTATAAATTTCTCATTCTAGGATTGTCACTAGTAGAGATTAAGGTTGAGAGCTTTACTAGCATACTAGTTAGAGAACCATGAGATGTTTAGTGATTTAAATGCAATTATTTAGTTTAAATTGTTTATGTTTTTCCATAGAATTATAGTTAAATAAATAAATCTCATGAAGGTGTAATAAATTCACACATAGTCTCATGCATCATTACCCATGTGCTAGTAATATCATATTAGGGTCATAAATTGTACTTTTCACATGGATTCTCTCATCTCAAGGATATCTGTGTAATGCATATAGATCAATGTATATTATTTATGCAATACATAATTACTATTTACAACCATGTTCTTGCTAATGTTCTTTATCATTTCATAATTAATAAAGCATATTTCAAGCAAGAAATGATTGCAAAATAAGAATGGTATGTTCTTCGCAATCTACTCCCTTATACATTATATCAATGTTCCACACTAAACATGATAGAGAACATCACTTCACATCACAAGACTAGCAACAAAGACATCCTAGCCACCTCAAGATCATAAAAAATCTCAAAATCAAAGTTTACACATTTTCAATTCACAATCTCAAAGATGAGCAAAACTAGAAAATGCAAACAAGAACCACATTTGATAGATACACAAAAAAATTGGTGGCTAGATGGTCACAAGGAAATTTAAAAAAGATTCTAGCTAGTCCTTCATCACTTCCAAAGTTCATCAAAGTTGAAAATAATATAACCAATTGGAAACCAGTTCACATAAAAAGAGTGACTAACACTAGCCACAATAGGGGAGTAGAAGCTACATGACACCTTGCGTCCAAGGTGTGCTAAAGTGATGACATGTAACTGATTGAATGTTTGAAGATGTTAAGTTGATGATCATGCAAGGCATTAAATCAGTTAATGTATTGTATTGTCATTGATGTCAACTTGATATAATCTATATGGTCATGGAGATATTGCCAAAGACTTCAAAGAACCATTGAATCAAGGCTATGTTATCAGTAATGCATACAAGTCAAGTATTCACTAAGTGACTACATACACCAATGGAGTGCACACCAATAGACAGAGTAAAAGAGAAGAGTCACAGTGTTACCCGATGAGATAATGCACAACATTACCAACGAACAAAGTTACAGTGTTTCCCGATGAGAAAATCACAGAGTAACTCGACAGAAACAATTTCAGTGTTTCCCGACGAAAAAGAAAAGGATGAAGATCCTGATGACAACTGAAGTCACATCGACGGAACAGTTAGTTATCACCGATGACTAACTGAAGTGTTGACTGACATAACATAAAGTTTAAAAATGAAAAAATGCTTAGATGTCAAGAGCTATAAATAGACTTAACAGATACTTATCATTATTTTAATCATCCAGATAAAGCCAGAGATAAGTAATTGATTTAAAGATGATTTGTCCAGTTGGCAAGAAAATTTATTTGAGATAAAACATGAGTTTTCTTTAAATCTATTGGTGAGAATTATGGATCACGCCAAGAATCAAGAAAGCCAAGAAAATGGGAAATCATGTCTATATAGAGACAAACCCAATTCTTTACGAATTGTGGGGTGAACAAGAGAATAGAGGAAAGATGCTAAATAGAATCTGAAGGAGAAGAAAGTATTCTTTTAGTCCTGATCAACAAGCTGAGGAAAGAGCTAGATTTTGTAGACACCGACGAATAGTGAAACAACATCATAGAGTAAAACAAGTGTGGAGCAAAGGTATAAGATTGATTATATTGATCAGAGAGGTAATGGACTTACAATAGATCTAAAAATTTGCAATTGAGTTGTATGTATGAACAAATCATTAGTCTTTCAGTTTAACCATTGAAGCATCAAGTCTCTTAATCGAGCATGACTTAAAAGTCTTTTACAATTGAGATACATCCCAAGGAGTATCAAAAATTTTGATCATAAAAGTAGCATTGGATATGCCCGATACCTATTGACAGGCCAAGTGAGTGTTTGATCAAGGATGGTAGTGTTAGATGCCAGATACAAGGTGGAAAACTATCTTTTAAATCCTCTAACAAGGTCACACCTAATAGTGTGTTTGTAACATTTAATAGGGTTGGCTCCTAACTGAGCTCACTTTAGAAGAGTGAAAATTTGGGGTACCGGTCCCAGTGGTTTTTCCCTTAACAGGGTTGCCATGTTAAAAACCATGTGTTATGTGTTTATGTTTTATTACTTTACTATTTTACATTTCACATATGCAATTCTGGATTGATCAGTATACTCTGCATATTTACTGTGTTTCGGTAAATAGTTAACTGCTTATCGATAATCATACAAAAGATAGATTTACAAAGCAATCCGACAAGTAGCAAGTTGATAAAATTATTTCAAGGCATTCATCTTGTAGGACAGAAGATAACTAGAGACATAATTTGTGGTTATAAGTTTTAAGGGTTAATTTAAGGATTAATTATTGAGGCCGCTGATTCACCCCCCCTCTCAGTTATTACTAACAATTGGTATCAGAGCTTGTGTTCTTAGAAGGAAGGTTTCAATACCTAAGCTAAAGATCACAAGATGAACATACGAGATATGCCCAAGTTGAACAAAGATAATTTTTCTTTGTGGCAGAGCAGAATAAGACTCCACTTATCAGGTATTGGTAATGATGTTACTCAATACTTAGATGTTGAATATGTGTTTCCCACAGGAGCACCAATAGTTGAACAATTGAGAGAGAAGCATGAGCACAACTACATGATGATAAAGCTTGCTTCCTCACTCCCCGATGCTGAATTTGAAGATGTCAAAACTTGCAAGACAACAAAGCAGATGTGGGACAAATTGATGCTTGCACATGGTGGTGAAAAAAATATTTTGAGAGCCAAGAAAGAAATCCTTAGAGGAAAGTTTGATGATCTCAAAATGAAAGAAGGTGAAAACATCACTCAATACAACACAAGAATCAAAGAGGTAGTCAATGCTATTCGAGGAGTTGGAGGTGTACTAGAAGAAGATACAATGGGAAGTAAAATTCTAAGAACCTTACTGCCTACTTATGCTATTATAGTTTCTGCCATTCAAGAAATGAGAGCAGTAGAAAATAGAAATGTTACTCTAGACAGTTTGATTGGAAGACTGATTTCATTTGAGATGAATAACTTTGATAATAGTGTCTTACCAAACATAGAGTCTGCAT
>MU227685.1:0-76266 GCA_018584345.1 Thuja plicata
CAACATGTGAGATAATTGAATTCTTTTTAATTAAGAATTTCTTTATTTGATGAAATTAAATTAATTTAATTGAAATTAATTTAATTGGAAGAATATAATTAGTGAGTTTAAATATTTGATTTAAACTATAGGAAATTGAATTTAATTGATTAAATAATGGTAAATAATCATTTAAAGCTTAATTTATTAAATAAAATTAATTATTTAATTAATGTTGAGAATTGGATTAGATGATTTGTGAAATGAATTTAGAGGAAAATAGATGATTAATTAATGATTAAGAAACCATTAATTAATAGATGAAAATTAGGGTTTTTAATGTAAAGTCGCAAGCCTGTCCATTTTAGGGTGTCTACAGATACATATATAATTCTAAACAATGCACGATGTGATGAACAAACAAGAATTTACTTTATAATTTCCATATCAATCATATTTCATCAGAGCTGATTACAAAACTCACACCATACACTTCATATAATTCAATCAAAGTCTATTCAATACAACATGCAAGTCTAATCATACATGATCAATAAATCACACTCAAGAGGCAAAGAAATAGGTCACTCAAGAACCATACATCAATCAAGGGAAGGAAATCATGCAACATGGAATTCTTCAGACTAGGACTCCATCACCACAACATACACTATCAAAACGCTCCTATAGATGATTATGAACTTCATGAGCATTGATAAGACTAGAGACCCTAGAGTTTTCAATCACAGATCCTAACACAAATCAAGCCTCAGTAAGTATCCACCTATAGCAACCAAGACTGAACACCACTTCCCAAATCAAGTGGGAAGAACTACACACAAAAACAAGAGATCATAAACAATTACTCTCAAGACACGAGGAGACATGTGCTAACATGCACTACTAACCATTCTGATGGGCACACAATTTTTACAGAGTTCGCAGTGTAAAAACATGGGCTTTGATACCAAGTGTAATTCCCCGCTAGGGAACCCAGGAGAACTTAACCCAAACATGACACTAAGTTCATGAATTTTTTTTTCAAATGTTTACAAACAATATTAATAACAATGCGGAAGCACCATAATGAAGTACATGACATACATGAAATACAACTCATACATGATTAACATTCCTTGAGGGTTCCTTGATGTAGACTTACTTAAACAAACTAATCTACAATAATAATAAAGAACTGACATAAAGGTTACATAATCTGAAACCAATTCCATACCTCTCATAATAAAGATTACATATACAAATGATACCATAAGGTACACTACCTAATCAACATCCACTGCACAAGTCGCAGGGTATGTAACAATACAATGCATCCACCAAAGGATGATAACCAATATAAACATATGGTACAAATACACAACTCAAGTAACTGAGCAAGTCTCCAAAAGATCATGAAGATGAAACTGCAACAAGGAACATCCAAGCATGAAGAAGAATCGATCAGAATCTCAATGGTAATAAGAATCACTACCACCCGACCACGTGGAACCAAAGGTTCACTCCCACCATGCTGAGGAGATAGTAACAGGCCCATCACACGGGGTATACAAAAAGAATGCAAACAAGGTACACATGACCTCAAACTCTAATGCAAAGGAAGATCCTAGAAGCAATCTAAACCATAACAAAGAATACTAAACAACACTAGAGATAACTGACACACATAGGATAACCTAAGCTATATATATGGAAGTGTCATCACATAAGTCCAACCTTGAAGGTAACCCTAGTAGTACCTCTTGACCCTAGCCTCCAGGTGACACTATCTGACAGTGAATTCTCTAAGATCAAGAAAGTAGATAAGGCATACACAATATGGAAGTATTTAGAAGACATGTTTGAAGGAGATATCCAAGAAAAGAATGCACGCAGGAAGACATGGAAAAATAAATACAAAAATATTGAGATGTTACCTGAAGAGAACATCAAAGCCTACAATCAGAGGATAAATGAAGAAACTTCTAGATAAAAAATAATGGTGGAGAAATCTCAAAAGAAGACATAATGAATAAACTAATGACTAAATTAACGACAAACTATGAGAGAAAGATAAATATTCTAGATGAAACCATCCAATTTTCAAAAGACTTCAAGAGAGAGACTTTGATCAGTAAAATCTCTGCATTTGATATATCAATATTGAAAATTGAACCCAAAAGTGAAATAGCCTTCAAAGCATCAATACATGGTAAGAAAACTTTACACACTTCTAATAAGAAAGAATAAGTTAATGAAGAACTAGAAGAAATCATTGTCATGATTGCTAAAAGAGAAAAGAAAGGAAAAGGAAAGTATGAAGGACAACTGCCATTCAAATTTTTTTCATGCAAAAAGATTGGTCACTTTTCATCCAAGTGTCCCACAAGAGTCAAGAATTTCAGATCTGATTACAAACCTAAATATAGAAAGGAATGCTACCATGCTGAAGAAGGTATAACATATGAGGATTCAGGAGAGGATGAAATTGGATTTTTTTCCCTTAAAGACATGGAAAAATTGCTTGAGAAAATGGACATTGAAGATGAAAAGGAAGCATATGAGTTAGCCCTAATTTCCAAAGAAGACATCAAAACCAATTGGATCATTGTTAGCAGATGCTCTCACCACATGACAGGTGATAAAGATAGATTTGGTCATCTGGACAAGTACAAAGGAGGTATGGTTAGATTTGGAGATAACACTCCTAAACCTATCATAGGCATAGGATCTATCACCCTAGATGGAAAGAACAAGACATATGATGCTCTGTATGTTGATGGATTACATCACAACTTACTAACCGCTGGACAACTACTTGACAAAGGTTATCATTTGGAATTCAAAGACAACAAATGCATTATTAACAACAAAGAAGGTGACATGATTGCATCTGGTTCAAAAACAAAAGGTAATGTTTTTCATCTCAATTCAGATGTAATTTTTTTTGTTTCAAAAGTGGATGATAGTTGGTTATGGCACAAGAGACTTTGTCATATCAATTTTGACAATATAGTAAAGATAAGCAATGTCAAGGCAGTTAGAGACCTTCCAAGTATTGCAAGACCAGTTGACACAATGTGCAGGGAATGTGTTATGGGAAAGCATGCAAGGAGCTCTTTCAGAAGCAAGCAGAACTCAACTGAGAACAAGTTAGACCTAGTGCATACAGATTTATTTGGTCCTACTCAAACAAGATCATACTACGGTGAAAGGTATTTCATTTTGTTTGTTGATGATTTTTCAAGGATGATGTGGGTTATGTTCTTAAAGGAGAAGTCTGAAGCCTTTTAGAAATTTAAAATATTCAAAGCTAAGGTTGAGAATGAATCTAGAATAAAAATAAAATGTCTAAGATCACATAGAGGAGGAGAATTCACCTTTGACTAGTTTTATGAGTACTGCAAACAACATGGGATGAAAAGATAGTTGAGTGCTCCTATAACCCCTCAATAGAATGGGATTGCAGAAAGAAGAAACATGATTATACTTGATACAGCGTGCACTATCATGATTGAAGGAAAAGTTGCGCACACCTATTGGAGAGATGCAGTCAATACAGTAGTCTATACTATCAACATAACTCAGTTAAGGACAGGCAGAGATAAGACACCTTATGAACTTTGGTTTGATAATGTACCTATAGTAAAATATTTTAGAATCTTTGGCAGCAAGTGCTACATCAAGAGAGATGATGGTGTTGGTAAGTTTGATGCTAGAAGCGATGAAGGTATTTTCCTTGGTTATTCTACTAAAAGAAAAGCATACATATGTTTCAATTTAAGATTAAAGAAGATAATAGAAAGTACTCATGTAAATATTGATGAGAAGTTCATGGTTAAAGAAAGGTACTATGAATATGCACCTATGATTAAAGATGAACCCAGGCCCAACAACAAGGAAACTGTTATAGAAGAAATGTTTGATTATATTTATGTATCATGCAATGACCCTGAACCAAGAAAAGAAGAATCACAAATTACAGAGGAGGATATCACACCCAAAGTTTCAAAACTCACATCTAGGTACCATTCAAAAGATGATATCATTGGAGATCAGAGCAGTAGTGTTTTGACTAGATCTAAAGAAAAAATTTTAATAGTGGATGAAGAGGTATGTTTACTTTCACAGATTGAACCTTTAAGTATTGAAGATGCTTGCAAGAATTCTGATTGGCAGAAAGCAATAGAAGAAGAATTAGATCAAATAATCAAAAATGACACATGGAAAT
Organism: Thuja plicata; assembly: GCA_018584345.1. NCBI lineage: Eukaryota > Viridiplantae > Streptophyta > Pinopsida > Cupressales > Cupressaceae > Thuja > Thuja plicata. Next base: position 4,208 of record MU227685.1, read on the forward strand.
TGGTTCCGAGACCTAGTGACAAAAATATGATTAGAACAAAGTGTGTATTCAGGAATAAGATGAATGAATATGGTACAGTGGTTAGAAACAAAGAAATACTAGTGTGTAAAGGATATGCATAGAGGGAAGGGATAGATTACACTAACACATTTTCCCCTGTGAGCATACTAGAAGCAATTAAGTTATTTTTGGCTTATGCAACATTCAGATATTTTAAAGTATATCAAATGGATGTCAAATCAGCTTTTCTGAATGGTGACTTGAAGGAAGAAGTCTACATAGAACAACCTGAATGATTTAATCTATTAGATAAACCAGACATGGTATGCAGATTGAAGAAAGCACTCTATGGACTTAAACAGGCCCCAAGAGCTTGGTATGAGAGACTAGATGGTTATCTTACCAAGATTGGATTCAAGAAAGGAGCAGAAAATTGCAACTTATTCATAAGAGAGACACCTGATGGATTATTACTTGTTTCCATATTTTTTGATGATATTATCTTTGGAGGAAATGACAAGATTAGTGTAGAATTTGCAAAAGAAATGCAAAATGAATTTGAAATGAGCATGATTGGTCCTATAAAATATTTTTTGGGATTGAATTTAAAGAAGACAGATAAAGGAATATTCATAAACCAGTCCAAATATGTGAAGGAAATATTGAAAACTTTCAAGATGGAAGACTATAAGCCAGTATGCACTCCTATGATAATAGGAAGAAAGCTTTCTAAAGAGGATGATTCCACAACAGTTGACAAGACATTGTATAAATCTATGATTGGAAAACTTATATATCTTACTCAATCTAGACCAGAGATATCTAATGTAGTTGGCATTGTTGGTAGATTTGCAGTTGAACCCGAGTAGAATCGCCTAATGGAAATAAAGAGAATATTTAGATATCTAAAGGGAACTATAGACTATGGTTTATGGTATCCTAAATTAGAGAATGTACAACATCATGTATATACAGATGCAGATTGGGCAGGTTGTATTGACAACAGGAAGAGTACTTCTAGAGGAGTAGTATTTCTTGGAGATAGGTTGGTTTCTTGGATAATCAAGAAGCATAATTGTATCTCTCAGTCAACAGCAGAAGTTGAATATGTTGCAGCAGCATTGAATTGTTCAACAATGGTTTGGATCAAGCAGATGGTTAAATATTTTGGTATTCAGGTTAATTATCCTATTGTTATTCACTGTGATAACACCAGTACTATCAACATGTCCAAAAACCCTGTGATGCACACAAAGACAAAACACATTGAGATCAAATACCATTTTCTTAGAGAAAAAGTTGTAGATAATGAAGTAAAATTGAACTATGTAAGCACTAAAGAATAGTTGGTAGATATTTTCACAAAACCTTTATCAAAAGATACTTTTGAGTATCACAGGGAGAAGTTGGGAGTAATTCCCTTTCCTGAGTCTGATTAGATAAAGCAGCAAGTACATTAGTCCATGGTGACTGATGAATGGTTGACTACTTTATTTCTAGAGTAGTACCCGTGCCTAATTGTTTATGGTGCCCTTTTCCATTGATGTCAAAGGGAGAGTATGTAGTAAGGGGGGGCATATACTCTGGGGGAGTATATAATCATGTAACTTAAAAACACAGACAGAAGAGATGCAATAGTGTAGAGGAATCTTTGATAAGGATATTGAGAAGATTGTAAAAAGAAAGAGAACACCATGTGCTGAAGATATTTTTAATATCATATGTTGCCATCAATGTCAAAGGGGGAGATTGTTGGAGATTTACTTTTGGAAGCTAGATGATTATATGTTTGTCATTGATGACAACATATAATATACAATAGTGTTCTGTATGTACTTATTAGAATGATGATATTAACCCTTGCATGGTTATATTCATGTTGTAGACATGTTGTTGATGCTTTGTTCATACATGCAAAATCAGATTTGATGTTTCAGTTGTGTTGTGTAATTTTGTTAGTGGCAGTAACAGTTTCTGGAGTTTATCTATACAGAGCCAGCGTATTTTCATTGGTTCTTGAGTTGCACCTATATTATGGATATGCGTGTGTATATTCATGATTAGTGATGAGTTAGTCATGTTTGGTTAAGAGTGCTTGTCTTGTTTCATCAGGATCGTATTGTTTGAGATAATTTAGTGAAGCTGACTTTGTGAAGCGTCACATCTATTCAGTTTATATTGTGTGGTTGTAATTATGCTTGCGTGATTAGTTTAGCCATCAAGGATGTTATGAAGAGTTTCCTAATAGGTCCCATGATCTCATACTTTGAGGAAGATATTTATAGTAGTTCATTTGTGAACACTAAGTGTGAATGATAAGAATAGAGACAGAAAAAGTATAGAGCAGAATATCAGTTGTGTTTCTTTCATCAAGGATCTATGTGAAGAAGCAGTGGAAGATTAAAATACATAGGAATTAATCAAGACAGTAGGTCTACTCTACAGTTCATCATCAAATATAGTGCATATCTATTCTACAGAAGGTTGTAGCATTCACCATTGAAGCAATGAGCTTTTGGATAGTGAGTCCTCACCCTTAACAGGGTTATTTGTAAAAGACTCCTAACAGGATCAGACCCTTAACTAGGTCACTATACTTATTGGATTGTAAAGAACAACTCCTAATAGGGTTGCAAGATCTTCTAACAGGGATTATTATAAACAAGTATAGTTCATTGTGGGTGTTAATTCCCACAGGGTTTTTACCATTTGGTTTCCCCGTAACCAAATTGTGGTGTTGTCTATTGTGTTATCTGAATGTGCATTTACTTTATAATATTCTAGAATTAATAAAGGAAAAATAATTAAATTAGCTAATAACTAATTCACCCCCCCCTCCCCGTTATCCTTTGGGACAATTCTAACATTGATGTCAAATGCTTCCAATTTAAATTTCACAAAGATCAGAGCTCGTTTGAAATAATAATTTAAAGTTTCAATTTTTCTCAATCAGAGGAAAACCCACCTAATATTTTGATGTCAAATGTTTCCATTTTAAATTTCATGAAGATCCGAGCTCATTTAAAATATTAATTTAAATTTTCAATTTTGCTCCCGGACATAAAACATGTCACAAAAAAGTTTCAATTTTGCACAATCAGAGGAAAATCCACCTAATCTTTTGATGTCAAATGCTTCCATTTCAAATTTTATGAACATCGGAGCTCGTTTAAAATATTAATTTAAAATTTCAATTTTTCTCAATCAGAGGAAAACCCACCTAATATTTTGATGTCAAATGCTTCTATTTTAAATTTCATGGAGATCCGAGCTCGTTTGAAATAATAATTTAAAGTTTCAATTTTACACAATCAAAGGAAAACCCACCAAATATTTTAATGTCAAATACTTCCATTTTAAATTTCATGAAGATCAGATCTCGTTTGAAATATTAATTTAAAGTTTCAATTTTGCTCATTCAGAGGCAAACCCACCTAATATTTTGATGTCAAATGATTATATTTTAAATTTCACGGAGATCCGAGCTCATTTGAAATATTAATTTCAATTTTCAATTTTAAACATTCAAAGGAAAACCCACCTACTATTTTGATGTCAAATGCTTCAAATTTAAGTTTCATGAAGATCAGAGCTCGTTTGAATTAATAATTTAAACTTTCAATTTTTCTCAATCAGAGTAAACCCCACCTAATATTTTGATGTCAAATGCTTATATTTTGAATTTCACGAAGATCCAAGCTCATTTGAAATATTAATTTAAAGTTTTAATTTCGTTCTCGAACGTAAAAACGTGTCACAAAAAAGTTTCAATTTTGCACAATCAGAGGAAAACCCACCTAATATTTTGATGTCAAATGCTTCGATTTTAAATTTCACGAACATTGGAGCTTGTTTGAAATATTAATTTAAGGTTTCAATTTTGCTCAATCAGAAGAAAACCCACCTAATATATTGATGTCAAATGCTTCTATTTTAAATTTCACAGAGATTTGAGCTCATTTGAAATATTAATTTAAAGTTTCAATTTTACACAATCATAGGAAATCCCACCTAATATTTTAATGTCAAATGCATCCATTTCAACTTTCACGAATATTGGATCTCTTTTGAAGTACTAATTTAAAGTTTCAATTTTGCTAAATCAGAGGAAAACTAACCTAATATTTTGATGTCAAATGCTTTTATTTTAAATTTCACGGAGATCCAAGCTCATTTGAAATATTAATTTCAAGTTTCAATTTTACACAATCAGAGGAAAACTCACCTAATATTTTGATGTCAAATGCTTCCAATTTAAATTTCATGAAGATCGAAACTTGTTTGAAATATTAATTTAAAGTTTCAATTTTGCTCAATCAGAGGAAAACCCACCTAATATTTTGATGTCAAATGCTTCCATTTTAAATTTCACAAAGATCCGAGCTCGTTTGAAATATTAATTTAAATTTTCAATTTTGCTCCCGAACGTAAAACGTGTCACAAAAAAGTTTCAAATTTACACAATCGAAGGAAAACCCACCTAATATTTTGATATCAAATACTTCCACTTTAAATTTCACAAAAATCAGAGCTCGTTTGAGATATTAATATAAATTTTGAATTTTTCTCAATCAAGGGAAAACCCACCTAATATTTTGATGTCAAATGCTTCTATTTTAAATTTTATGAAGATCCGAGCTCGTTTAAAATATTAATTTAAAGTTTCAATTTTACACAATCAGAGGAAAACCCACCTAATATTTTAATGTCAAATGCTTCCATTTTAAGTTTTACAAAGATCGGATCGCGTTTGAAATATTAATTTAAAGTTTCAATTTTTCTAAATTAGAGGAAAACCCACCTAATATTTTGATGTCAAATGCTTCTATTTTAAATTTCACAGAGATCAGAGCTCGTTAGAAATATTAATTTAAAGTTTCAATTTTTCTCAATCAGAGGAAAACCCACCTAATATTTTGATGTCAAATACTTCCATTTTAAATTTCACAAAGATTCGAGCTTGTTTGAAATATTAATTTAAAGTTTCAATTTTGCTCCCGGACATAAATCGTGTCACAAAAAAGTTTCAAATGTTAATAATCAGAGGAAAACCCACGTAATATTTTGATGTCAAATTCTCCCATTTTAAATTTCATGAACATCAGAGCTCATTTGAAATATTAATTTAAACTTTCAATTTTGCTCAATCAAAGGAAAACCCGCCTAATATTTTTATGTCAAATGCTTTGATTTTAAATTTCATAGAGATTCGAGCTCGTTTGAAATATTAATTTAAAGTTTCAATTTTACACAATCAGAGGAAAACCCACCTAAAATTTTAATTTCAAATGCTTCCATTTTAAATTTTATGAAGATCGGATCTCCTTTGAAATATTAATTTAAAGTTTCAATGTTGCTCAATCAGAGGAAAACCCACCTCATATTTTGATGTTAAATACTTCTATTTTAAATTTCATGAAGATCTGAGCTCGTTTGAAATATTAATTTCATGTTTCAAATTTTCACAATCAAAGGAAAACCCACCTAATTGTTTGAGGTCAAATGCTTGCAATTTAAATTTCATGAAGATTGGAGCTCGTTTGAAATATTAATTTAAAGTTTCAATTTTTCTAAATCAGAGGAAAACCCACCTAATATTTTGATGTCAAATGCTTCCATTTGAAATTTCACAAAGATTCGAACTCGTTTGAAATATTAATTTAAAGTTTCAATTTTGCTCCCGGATGTAAAATGTGTCACAAAAATGTTTCAATTTTGCACAATCAGAGTAAAACCCACCTAATATTTTAAGGTAAAATGCTTCCATTTTAAATTTCATGAACATCGGAGCTTGTTTGAAATATTAATTAAAAGTTTCAATTTTTCTCAATCAGAGGAAAACCCACCTCATATTTTGATGTCAAATACTTCTATCTTAAATTTCACAGAGATCCGAGCTTGTTTGAAATATTAATTTCAAGTTTCAATTTTACACAATCAGAGGAAAACCCACCTAATATTTTGATGTCAAATGCTTCCAATTTAAATTTCATGAAGTTCAAAGCTCATTTGAAATATTAATTTCAAGTTTCATTTTAGCTCAATCAAAGGAAAAACCACTTAATATTTTGATGTCAAATGCTTCCATTTTAAATTTCACGAAGATCCGAGCTCATTTGAAATATTAATATAAACTTTCAATTTAGTTCCCGGTGTTAGTAATAACTAAGAGGGGGGGTTAATCAGTGGCTTCAAAAAAAATTCTTTATACTAACCACCAATCAAATAAACCTCAGATTATTATGTCCCTTACAAGATGCATGCCATGAAATACTTATAATAATTAACTATCTGTTGGTTTTCCTTTTCTGACCTTATTCTCCTTGATTACCAATAAGTAGTAAGACTTATTTACTGACACTCAGTAAATATGCAGAGTATACCGATAAATCTAGAAATGCATATGTGAAATGTAAAATAGTAAAGTAATAAACCATACACACATAACACATGGATTTTAATGTGGATACCCTGTTAAGCCAAAAAAACCACTGGGACCAGTACCCCAAATTTTTACTCTTCTAAAGTGAGACCTATTAGGAGCCAACCCTATTAAAGTTTACAAACACACTATTAGGTGTGACCTTGTTAGAGGATTTTATACATAGAGGTTGTCACTTAGTATCAGGCAACTCAGTTTACTACCATCCTTGAATCAACCTCCTTCTTAGACTATCAATAGGCTTTAGGAAAATCTAGTGCTACTTTCATGAATCAACCTTTCTGGCACTCCTTGGGATGTACCTCATTATATAGAAGACTATTAAGTCCTACTCTGTTATTAGACTTGATTCTTAAATGGTTAAACTGAAATACAATGACCTGTTTCTAATGCAACTTGAATTGCAGATTTTTAGATCTATTTAAGTACATTACCTCTCTGATCAATGTATCAATTTAATTCTTTGTGCTCCACACTTTTTTCTCTGTGATGTTGTGCTTCACTTTTTGTCAGTGTCTGCATAATTCTTTAGCTCTCCTTCAGCTTGATTGATCGGGACTGTATGAATTTATCCTTCGTCAATTTCTCTTCAGCATCCTCTTTCTATTCACCCCTGTTCATGTGATGATGTTTGCAGAAATGGATTAAGCTTGTCTCTTATACAGACATGATATTCACCGTTTCTTGATTCTTGATTCTTGGCGTGAAAAACAATCTTGATTTAAAGATTAAATCCTGATTTATCTTATAGTTATATTTTTTCCAACTGTACAAATCTTCTTTAAATCAATCACTTAACTCTCGTTGAATAAAACAATGAAAACAACCAGTTAAGTCTATCTTTAGTTCTTGCCAGCTAGATATTTTGTCTTTTTTTGAACTCTTTGATCTGTCGGTCAACTCTGCAGTTAGTCATCGGTGACAACTTCAAGTTTCATCAATGTGACTCCAGTCAGCTTCAGGATCTCCGTCTGTCAGGCATCATTGGATTTTACTTGTCGGGCAATTTTGTTTTCAGCTTGTCGGGCAATTCTATTTTCAACTCGTCAGGTATCACTATGACTTTGGTTCTTTGCCTTTACCGATGTTGTGCACTCCATCAGTGTTATCTGTCACTTAGTGAATACTTGAATTTTATGCATTGCTAAAAGCATAATCTTTGTTCCATTGATTCTATGAAGTCTTTGGCATTATATACATGACCATACATATGATATCAAGTTGACATCAATGAAAATACAAACCATTAACTGATTTAATGTCTTGCATTATCTTCAACTTAACATTATCAAACATTTAATCAGTTACATGTCATCAATCTCTCCCTTTGGAATTGATGGCAACATACAATATTATCACACTATACTATTTCTAATACAATTTGAAATACAATTGTTGAGATTCATCAAACTACCAAATAGTTTGTTTTGATAACTAGTAAAAATGTCTAACCGCTGGTAAGCTCTGTGCTAGCTTAGATTTGATTCTTGCAATTCTCTTTGTTTCTTGTTTTGATGTGGTTTGTCCTTCCCTTGTGTCAATATCTCTCTTTTGAATGTTCTTCTTCTTTGATGTCTCTGTCTTTTGTCAGCAACTCTTCCTATGGATATGATCTCTCCCTGTTGGAGTAACCTGATAATCGATAATCTTTCTTCTTTTTCTGAGACTATGATAATATGGCTACTTTCTCTCCCTTTGACAATAATTCCAAAAAAATATCTTACAGTTATTGGACATTAATTTCAAGTGATATTTTTCTCTCCATCCAAAATATATTCCTTGAATTTCCCTTATCCCTCTGCAATACAACAATATGCCCTGGTGCTCGGTTCTGATATATACCTTTCTATATATAGATGTAGCTTTGAAGTTCATCTTTTTGCTTGCATCAACATTAATGATATTCTGATAATATATAGGCTGATGCAGCCTTCAGTCTTTTACTGACTGGTAGACAAGGGTTTGACCCCTAGTCACTTTCTCAGGTACTCAAATGTATCCTTGGGTAGTGGCTTGGTGAAGATATCAACTAATTGTTCTTTTGATTGCACAAACTCAAGTATCACTTCTTTTTCTTGAACTTGTTCTCTTAAATAATGGTACTTGATTGCAATGTGTTTAGTCTTGGAATGCATCACTAGATTCTTGGAAATTTTTATTGCACTGGTGTTATCACATTAGATAATCACTAGTTCTATGATCTTCATATGCATACCTTCTAGCAACTATTTGATCCATGCAATATTTTAGTAGTTTGCAGTAGAAACAACATATTTTGCTTCTACAGTAGACTAAGAGATGCATCCTTGCTATTTTCTAATCTATGTGACAAGTCTATCACCCATAAAGAATGCTCCTCTAGTTGTGCTCTTTCGGTCATCAAGATTTCCAGCCCAATCAACGTCGGTAAACACTTTTAGTTCAAATTTGCCTTATCTTCTATACCATAAGCCAAATTCCTCATTATTATTCAGATATCTTAGAATTCTTTTTACAGCAGTCATATGTGATTCTGTGGGGTTAGCAGAAAATCTAGCAACAATTCCTACTGCATGTGCAATATCTGGTCTAGTGTGTACAACATACATGAGTTTTCCAATCATGGATCTATACAAAGTCTGATTTACCTTTGTTTTCTTGTCTTTCTTTTTTAACTTACATCCAGTAGCCATCAGTGTTCCAACTAGTTTGGAATTTTCCATCTTGAATATCTTCAGGACCTCTTTGATGTATTTGGACTGTGTAATAAAAATACCTTCACTTTGTTGAATGATCTATAGACCAAGAAAGAACTTGATCTCTCCAAACATAGACATCTCAAATTATTTTCTCATCTCATCAGAAAATTATTTGCATAGCATATCATTTCCTCCAAATATGATGTCATCAAGAAATATTTCAGCAATCAAAGTGTTAGCATCAATATCTTCTTTTAAATAAAGATTACTATTTTCACTAGTCCTTATGAATCCAATACTTATTAGATAGGAATGAAGTCATTCATACCAGGCTCTAGGAGCTTTTTTCAATCTATACAAGGCTTTTTGAAGTCTACATACCATGTTCCTCTTGTCCAGATCTACAAACCCTTCTGGTTGCTCAATGTATACCTCTTCTTCAAGTATTCCATTTAGGAATGCTGACTTGACATCCATTTGATATAATTTGAATCCTTTGTATGCAACATAAGCAAGTAGTATTCTTACTCCTTATAGCCTAGCAACAGGTGAAAAGGTCTCTCCATAGTCTATACCTTCTTCTTGTGCATACCCCTTGCATACTACTCTTGCTTTGTTCCTTGTGAATTGTCCATTCTCATTCAGCTTATTTCTGAATATCCATTTTGTACTGATGAAATTCTTTTCATTTGGTCTTGGCACAAGTGACCATGTTTTTTTCTTCTCAATCTACTCAATCTCATCATTCATAGCACTTATCCTTTCTTCATTATCTAGTGCAACATTCACAGATTTTGGCTGAAACTCACAAATTAAACAATTTGAGGTTAAAGACTTACTTCTTGTTCTGGTACTAAGTTTCTTATCTCCTATGATCTGGACCTCTGGATGGTTCCTTCTTACATATCTTGCAAGTACATGTACATTTATTTTTCTATCAGCTTGATCATTTTCCTGATCTTCATTCTGTTCTTCATTACCTTGCACATTACCTTGATTATTATCTTGACCGTCGGTAACAACAGTCTGTCCATCAATTGCAAATTTTTGTTATTCTGGTATTAAGCACTGTTGCTTAGGTAGAGTGTTGGGTTCTTCACAATATAAATTTTTTTTGTAGTCCTCTAGTTCTTTTGTGCTTTCCAACTCATTCTTTTCTACAAATTCATCAATCTTTACATTTGCACTTTCAACTATTTTGTTAGAGGCCTTGATAAGACATTTAAAAGCTTTTCTTTTGGTAGAATATCCCAGAAAAATACCTTCATCACTTTTGGCATCAAGCTTTCCATTTCTATCATCCTTTAAGATATGACATTGACTACCAAAGATCTTGAAGTAACTTACATTGGGTGTTTTACCATACCATAGCTCATAAGGTGTCTTCTTTGTGTCCTTCTTCAATTGTACTATGTTTAGTGTATAAAAAATAGTGTTGATAGCTTCCCTCTAGAAGATTTGGGTGATGCCTTTCTCTATCATCAGTGTTATTTCACAATCAACTATTGATATGTTCCTTCTCTCAACAATCTCATTTTGTTGTGGTGTCCTTGGTGCAAAAACTTGTCTTTTATACCATGTTCATTACATAAATTAGTGAATTCATCTGATATAAATTATCCTCCTCTATCTAATCTCAAACATTTCAAATCCTTACCACTTTGTTTTTCTACCATAGCCTTATACCACTTAAACATCTTGAATTCTTCATATTTATCTTTTAAAAACATATCTGTCATCATTCTAGAGTAATCATCAACAAAGAGAATAAAATATCTATCTCCATAATAGCTCTTTGTCCTCATAGGTCCACATAAATCTGTATGGACTAATTCAAGAATATCATCAGATGTATGGGTTTTACTTTTGAAACTAGACTTTGTCATTTTACCTTTTTGACAATTTTTGCAAATGATGTTGTCTGGCTTTGACATCGTCGGTAAGCCTCTTACATTTAATCTTCTACTTATTTTTATCATGTTTTCAAAATTCACATGACACAATATTTTGTGCCACAACCATATGTCTTCGTTTCTAGTCATTAAGCAAGTGGTGTTAGTATCATTCAGATAGAATAAGTTACCTTTAGTTTGTTCACTGGTACCAATCAGTTTCCCTGATTCATTGAAGATATTTGCCTTCTTGTTCTCAAATGCTACTCTGTGACCTAAATTATTCAGCTGAGAAACACTCAACAGATTATAATTCAATCCTTTTACCCAATAAGCATTTTCACATTTAATCAGGTTATTCAACATTATAGTTCCCTTACCTTCAATCGGACAAGGTGTATCATTTCCCATTCTTACTATACCACCATTATAATACTCAAAAGTGTTAAAATTTTCTTTGTCATTGGTCATGTGGTGAGTGTAGCCACTATCTATAATCTAGATGTAATTCTTTCTAACCTTAGATATGAGTGTAGTTTCTACATACCTTTCATCTTCGTCTGAATCATCTTTCACAGCTACAAATACCATCTCAATTTCTTCATCAAGTTCGGTGTCAGTATCTTCATCTTTGCAAGCAGCTAGGTAGCTAGGCTTCTTTCCTTTATCCTTGTAGTCTCGGGTATCTCTTATTTCTGATTATTGATAACTTCTGTAATCTTTGTTATCACCTCTATCATATTTTTTCTCAAAAGGTCTGTCATTACCTTTTTCATCTTTTCTTCTATTAGGACATCTTGCAACAAAGTGTCCACTCTCTCTACAATTAAAGCAAAGTGGTAACTTGCCTTTGTATTTACCTTTGCCTCTCTGCATTCTCCTTTCCATGAGTGCTTCTATTTCATCTAGATCTTCTTCTTCAATTTCACTTTCACTATCTCTTCTAGATGTGTGTCTTTGACTTGATTTGCTTATTATCATAGAAGACTTAAATGCAAACTCTAAGTTTGGTAAGACACTATTATCAAAGTTATTCATCTCAAATGAAATCAGTCTACCAATTAAACTATCAAGAGTAACTGTGTTGTTTGGTACTACTCTCATTTCTTGAATAGTAGAAACTCTAATAGCATATATAGGAAGTAAGGTTCTTAAGGTTTTACTTACCACTGTCTCCTCTTGAAGTGTACCTCCAACACCTCGTATAGCATTGACTACTTCTTTTATTCTTGTGTTGTACTGTGTGATGTTTTCTCCTTCTTTCATTCTGAGATCATCAAATTTTCCTCTAAGGATTTCTGCCTTGGCTCTTAGAACATTTGTATCACCTCCATGTACAAGCTTTAGTTTTTCCCACATTTTCTTTGCAATTTTTCAATCCTTGACATCTTCAAATTCAGCATCAGAGAGTGAGGAAGAAAGCTCTATAACCATGTGGTTATGCTCATTCTTCTCTCTCAATTGATCTACTGTTAATGCTCCTATAGGAAACACATATTCAGTATCTAAGTATTGAGAAACATCATTACCAATACCTAATAAGTGGAGTCTTATCCTGCTCTGCCATGAAGCAAAGTTGTCTTTGTTCAACTTGGGTACATCTCATTTCTTCATCTTGTGATCCTGACTTAGGTCTTGAAACCTTCCTTCTAAGCACACAAGCTTTGATACCAATTGATAGTAATAACTGAGGGGGGGGGTGAATCAGTGGCTTCAAAAACTTTTCTTTATACTAACCACCAATCAAATAAACCTTAGATTATTATGTCTCTTACAAGATGCATGCCATGAAATACTTATAATAATTAACTGTATATCAATTTTCCTTTTCTAACCTTATTCTCCTTGATTACCAATAAGCAGTAAGACTTATTTACCGACACTCAGTAAATATGTAGAGTATAACGATAAATCTAGAAATTCATATGTGAAATGTAAAATAGTAAAGTAATAAACCATACACACATAACACATGGATTTTAATGTGGAAACCCTATTAAGGGAAAAAACCACTGGGACTGGTACCCCAAATTTTCACTCTTCTGAAGTGAGCCCTGTTAGGAGCCAACCCTATTAAAGGTTACAAACACACTGTTAGGTGTGACCTTGTTAGAGGATTTTACACATATAGGTTGTCACTTAGTATCGGGCAACTTAGTTTGCTACCATCCTTGAATTATCCTTCTTCTTAGACTATCAATAGGCTTTAGGAAAATCTAGTGCTACTTTCATGAATCAACCTTTTTGGCACTCCTTGGGATGTACCTCAATATATAGAAGACTGTTAAGTCCTGCTCTTTTAAGAAACTTGATGCTTCAATGGTTAAAATGAAACACAATGACCTATTTTTGATGCAACTTGAATTGTAGATTTTTAGATCTATTTAAGTACATTACCTCTCTCATCAATGTATCAATTCAATTCTTTATGCTCTACACTTTCTACTCTATGATGTTGTGCTTCACTATTTGTCGGTGTCTGCAGAATTATTTAGCTCTCCTTCAGCTTGATTGATCAGGACTGTATGAAGTTATCCTTCATCAATTTCTCTTCAGAATCCTCTTTCTATTCACCCCCATTCATGTGATGATGATTGCAGAAATGGATTAAAATTGTCTCTTATATAGACATGATATTCACCATTTCTTGATTCTTGATTCTTGATTCTTGGCGTGAAAAACAATCCAACCAATTTGATTTGAAGCTTAACTCCTGATTTATCTCGTAGTTATCTTTTTGCCAACTGTACAAATATTCTTTAAATCAATCACTTAACTCTGGTCGAATAAAATAATGAAAAAAACCAGTTAAGTCTATCTTTAGTTCTTGCCAGCTAGATATTTTGTCATTTTCTGAACTCTCTATTCTGTCGGTCAACTCTCCAGTTAGTCATCGGTGACAACTTCCAGTTCCATCAGTGTGACTCCAATTAGCTTCAGGATCTCCATATGTTGGGCATCATTGGATTTTACTCATTGGGCAATTCTATTTTCAGCTCGTCGGGTATCACTGTGACTTTGGTTCTTTGCCTTTACCGATGTTGTGCACTCCATCACTGTTATTTGTCACTTACTGAATACCTAACTTTTATGCATTGTTGAAAGCATAATCTTTGTTCCATTGATTCTCTAAAGTCTTTGGAATTATATACATGACCGTATAGATGATATCAAGTTGACATCAATGAAAATACAAACCATTAACTAATTTAATGTCTTGCACTATCTTCAACTTAACATCATCAAACATTTAATCAGTTATATGTCATCACCTGGATGTAAAATGTGTCACAAAAAAGTTTCAACTTTGCACAATGAGAGGAAAACCCACCTAATGTTTTGATGCCAAATGCTTCCATTTTAAATTTCATGAACATCAAAGCTCATTTAAAATATTAATTTAAACTTTCAATTTTGCTCAATCAGAGGAAAACCCACCGAATATTTTGATGTCAAATGCTTCTATTTTAAATTTCATGGAGATCCGAGCTCATTTGAAATATTAATTTTAAGTTTCAATTTTACACAATCAGAGGAAAACCCACCTATTATTTTAATGTCAAATGCTTCCATTTTAAATTTCATGAAGATCAGATCTTGTTACAAATATTAATTTAAAGTTTCAAGTTTGCTCAATCAGAGGAAAACCCACCTAACATTTTGATGTCAAATGCTTTAATTTTAAATTTCATGGAGATCTAATCTCATTTGAAATATTAATTTCAAATATAAATATTAAACAATCAGAGGAAAACCCCGCTAATATTTTCATGTCAACTGCTTCCAATTTAAATTTCACAAAGATCAGAGCTTGTTTGAAATATTAATTTAGACTTTCAATTTTTCTCAATCAGAGAAAAACCCACCTAATATTTTGATTTCAAATGCTTCTAATTTAAATTTCATGGAGATCCACGCTCATTTCAAATATTAACTTAAAGTTTCAATTTTATACAATCAGAGGAAAACCCACCTAATATTTTAATGTCAAATGATTCCATTTTAAATTTCACAAAGATCGGATCTCAATTGAAATATTAATTTAAAGTTTCCATTTTGCTCAATCACAGGAAAACCCACCTAATATTTTGATGTCAAATGCTTCCATTTTAAATTTCATGAACATTTGAGCTCGTTTAAAATATTAATTTAGACTTTCAATTTTTCTCAATCAGAGGAAAACCCACCTAATATTTTGATGTCAAATGCTTCTATTTTAAATTTCATGGAGATCCGAGCTCGTTTGAAATATTAATTTAAAGTTTCAATTTTATACAATAAGAGCAAAACCAACCAAATATTTTAATGTCAAATGCTTCCATTTTAAATTTCACAAAGATCGGATCTCATTTGAAATATTAACTTAAAGTTTCCATTTTGCTCAATCACAGGAAAACCAACCTAATATTTTGATGTCAAATACTTCTATTTTAAATTTCATAGAGATCCGAGCTCATTTGAAATATTAATTTCATGTTTCAATTTTACACAATCAGAGGAAAACCCACCTAATATTTTGATGTCGAATGTTTCCAATTTAAATTTCACAAATATCAGAGCTCGTTTGAAATATTAATTTAAAGTTTCTATTTTTCTCAATCAGAGGAAGACCCACCTAATATTTTGATGTCAAATGCTATCCATTTAAATTTCATAAATAGCTGAGCTCATTTGAAATATTATTTTAAAGCTTCAATTTTGCTCCCGGACGTAAAACATGTCACAAAAAAGTTTCAATTTTGCACAATGAGAGGAAAAACCACCTAATATTTTGATGTCAAATGATTCCATTTTAAATTTTATGAACATTGGAGCTCGTTTGAAATATTAATTTAAATTTTTAATTTTTCTCAATCAGAGGAAAAACAACCTAATATTTTGATGTCAAATGCTTCTATTTTAAATTTCACAGAGATCTGAGCTCGTTTAAAATATTAATTTAAAGTTTCAATTTTACACAATCAGAGGAAAACCCACCTAATATTTTAATGTCAAATCCTTCCATTTTAAATTTCATGAAGATCAAATCTCATTTGAAATATTAATTTAAAGTTTCAATTTTTCTCAATCAAAGGAAAACCCACCTAATACTTTGATGTCAAACGCTTCTATTTCAAATTTTACAGAGATCCAAGCTTGTTTGAAATATTAATTTCAAGTTCCAATTTTACACTATCAAAGGAAAACCCACCTAATATTTTTATGTCAAATGCTTCCAATTTAAATTTCACAAAGATCAAAGCTCATTTAATATATTAATTTAAAGTTTCATTTTTTCTCAATCAAAGGAAAACCCACCTAATATTTTGATGTCAAATGCTTCCATTTTAAATTTAACGAAGATCTGAGATCGTTTGAAATATTAATTTAATGTTTCAATTTGGATCTCGAACGTAAACTCTGTCACAAAAAGGTTTCAATTTTACACAATCAGAGGAAAATTGACCTAATATTTTAATGTCAAATGCTTCCATTTTAAATTTCACGAACAACAAAGCCTGTTTGAAATATTAATTTAGACTTTCAATTTTTCTCAATCAGAGGAAAACCCACCTAATATTTTGATGTCAAATGCTTCTATTTTAAATTTCACGAAGATCTAAGCTTGTTTGAAATATTAATTTAAAGTTTCAATTTTACACAATCAGAGGAAAACCCACCTAATATTTTAATGTCAAATGCTTCCATTTTAAATTTCATGAAGAGTGGATCTCATTTGAAATATTAATTTAAAGTTTCAATTATGCTTAATCACAGGAAAACCAACCTAATAATTTGATGTCAAATACTTCTATTTTAAATTTCACAAAGATCCAAGCTCGTTTGAAATATTAATTTCAAATTTCAATTTTACACAATCAAAGGAAAACCCACTTAATATTTTGATTTCAATTGTTTCCAAATTAAATTTCACAAAGATCGGAGCTCGTTTGAAATATTAATTCAAAGTTTCAATTTTGCTCTATCAGAGGAAGACCCACCTAATATTTTGATGTCAAATGCTTCCATTTTAAATTTGACAAATATCTGACCTCATTTGAAATATTAATTAAAAGCTTCTATTTTTCTCCCGGACGTAAAACGTGTCACAAAAAAGTTTCAATTTTATATAATGAGAGGAAAACCCACCTAATATTTTGATGTCAAATGCTTCCATTTTAAATTTCATGAACATCGTAGCTCTTTTGAAATATTAATTTAAAATTTCAATTTTGCTCAATCAGAGGAAAAACCACCTAACATTTTGATGTCAAATGCTTCTATTTTAAATTTCATGAAGATCTGAGCTCATTTAAAATATTAATTTAAAGTTTCAATTTTACACATTAAGAGGAAAACCCACCTAATATTTTAATGTCAAATGCTTCCATTTTAAATTTCATGAAGATTGGATCTCGTTTGAAATATTAATTTAAAGTTTCAATTTTGCTCATTTAAACAAAAACCCACCTAATATTTTGATGTCAAATGCTTCTATTTTAAATTTTACGGAGATCCAAGCTTGTTTGAAATATTAATTTCAAGTTTCAATTTTACACAATCAGTGGAAAACACACCTAATGATTTGATGTCAAATGCTTCCAATTTAAATTTCACAAAGATCGGAGCTTGTTTAATATATTAATTTATAGTTTCATTTTTTCTCAATCAGAGGAAAACCCACCTAATATTTTGATGTCAAATGCTTAAATTTTAAATTTCATGAAGATCTGAACTCATTTGAAATATTAATTTAAAGTTTAAATTTTGCTCACAGACATAAATGTGTCACAAAAAAAATTCAATTTTGCACAATCAGAGGAAAACCCACCTAATATTTTGATGTCAAATGCTTCCTTTTTAAATTTTGCAAACATCGGAGCTCGTTTGATATATTAATTTAAACTTTCAATTTTGCCCAATCAGAGGAAACCCACCTAATATTTTGATGTCAAATGCTTCTATTTTAAATTTCATGGAGATCTGAGCTTGTTTGAAATATTAATTTAAAGTTTCAATTTTACACAATCAAAGGAAAACCCACCTAATATTTTAATTTCAAATACTTCCATTTTAAATTTCACGAAGATCCAATCTTGTTTGAAAAATTAATTTAAAGTTTCAATTTTGCTCAATCAGAGGGAAACCCAACTAATATTTTGATGTCAAATTCTTCTATTTTTAATTTCATGGAGATCCGAGGTCATTTAAAATATTAATTTCAAGTTTCAATTTTACACAATTAGAGGAAAACCCTCCTAATATTTTGATGTCAAATGCTTGTAATTTAAATTTCACGAAGATCAGAGCTTGTTTGAAATATTAATTTAATGTTCCAATTTTGCTCAATCAGAGAAAAACCCTCCTAATATTTTGTTGTCAAATGCTTCCATTTTAAATTTCATGAAGATCTAAGCTCATTTGAAATATTAATTTAAAGTTTCAATTTTGCTCCCAGACGTAAAATATTTCACAAAAAAGTTTCAATTTTGCACAATCAGAGGAAAACCCACCTAATATTTTGATGTCAAATGCTTCCATTTTAAATTTAATGAACATCAGAGCTCGTTTGAAATATTAATTGAAACTTTTGATTTTGCTCAATCAGACAAAAACCCACCTAATATTTTGATGTCAGATGCTTTTATTTTAAATTTCATAGAGATTTGAGCTTCTTTTAAATATTAATTTAAAGTTTCAATTTTACAAAATAAGAGGAGAACCCACCTAATATTTTAATGTCAAATGCTTCTATTTTAAATTTCATGAAGATCAAATTTCATTTGAAATATTAATTTAAAGTTTCAATTTTCCTCAATCAGAGGAAAACCCACATAATATTTTGATGTCAAATGCTACTTTTTTAAATTTCACAAAGATCCGAGCTCGTTTGAAATATTATTTTCAAGTTTCAACTTTACACAATAAGACAAAAACCCACCTAATATTTTGATGTCAAATGCTTCCAATTTAAATTTCACAGAGATTGAAGCTCATTTGAAATATTAATTTAAAGTTTCAATTTTGCTCAATAAGAGGATAACCCACCTAATATTTTTAATGTCAAATCCTTTTATTTTAAATTACATGAAGATCCGAGCTCATTTTAAATATTAATTTAAAGTTTCAATTTTGCTCCTGAATGTAAAATGTGTCACAAAAAAGTTTCAATTTTGCACAATCAGAGGAAAACCCTGCTTATATTTTGATGTCAAATGCTTCCATTTTAAATTTCACAATCATCGGAGCTCGTTTGAAATATTAATTTAAAGATTCAATTTTCCTCAATTAGTGGAAAACCCACCTAATATTTTGATGTCAAATGCTTCTATTTTAAATTTCAAGGAGATCTGAGCTCGTTTAAAATATTAACTTAAAGTTTCAAGTTTACACAATCAGAGGAAAACCCACCTAATATTTTAATGTGAAATGCTTCCATTTTAAATTTCACAAAGATCAGATCTCATTTTAAATATTAATTTAAAGTTTCTATTTTTCTCTTTCAGAGGCAAACCCACCTAAGATTTTGATGTCATATGCTTCTATTTTAAATTTCAAAGAGATCTGAGCTCGTTTGAAATATTAATTTTAGGTTTCAATTTTACACAATCAGAGGAAAACCCACCTAATATTTTGATGTTAAATGCTTCGAATTTAAATTTCATGAATATCAAAGCTCACTTGAGATATTAATTTAAAATTTCAATTTTTCTCAATCAGAGGAAAACACGCCTAATATTTTAATGTCAAATGCTTATATTTTAAATTTCACAAAGATTCGAGCTCATTTGAAATATTAATTTAAAGTTTCAATTTTGTTCCCAGACGTAAAATGTGTCACACAAAAATTTTCAATTTTGCACAATCAAAATAAAACCCACCTAATATTTTGATGTCAAATGCTTTTATTTTAAATTTCATGAACATCGGAGCTCGTTTGAAATATAAATTTAAAATTTCAATTTTGGTCAATCAGAGGAAAACCCACCTAATATCTTAATGTCAAATGCTTCCATTTTAAATTTCACGGAGATCTGAGCTTGTTTGAAATATTAATTTCAAGTTTCAGTTTTATACAATCAGAGGAAAACCCACCTAATATTTTGATGTCAAATGCTTCCAATTTTAATTTCACAAAGATCAAAACTTGTTTGTAATATTAATTTAAAGTTTCAATTTTGCTCAATCAGAGGAAAACCCACCTAATATTTTGATGTCAAATGCTTCTATTTTAAATTTCACAAAGATCCGACCTTGTTTGAAATATTAATTTAAAATTTTACTTTTTCTCCCAAACGTAAAATGTGTCACAAAAAAGTTTCAATTTTGCACATTTAGAGGAAAACTCACCTAATATTTTGAAGTCAAATGCTTCCATTTAAAATTTCATGAACATCAGAGCTCGTTTGAAATATTAATTTGAACTTTCAATTTTGCTCAATCAGAGGAAAACCCACCTAATATTTTGATGTCAAATGCTTCTATTTTAAGTTTCATGGAGATTCGAGCTTGTTTGAAATATTAATTTAAAGTTTCAATTTTACACAATCAGAGGAAAACCCACCGAACGTTTTGATGTCAAATGCTTCTATTTTAAATTTCACCGAGATCTGAACTCGTTTGAAATATTATATTTAAGTTTCAATTTTACATAATCAGAGGAAAACCCACCTAATATTTTGATGTCAAATGCTTCCAATTTAAATTTCACGAAGATCCGAGCTCATTTGAAATATTAATTTAAAGTTTTGATTTTTCTCCCGGATGTAAAACATGTCACAAAAAAGTTTCAATTTTGCACAATCAGAGGAAAACCCACCTAATATTTTGATGTCAAATGCTTCCATTTTAAATTTCATGAACAATGGAGCTCATTTGAAATATTAATTAAAACATTCAATTTTGCTCAATCAGAGGAAAACCCACCTAATATTTTGATGTCAAATGCTTCTATTTTAAATTTAACAGAGATCCAAGTTTTTTTGCAATATTAATTTAAATTTTCAATTTTACACAATCAGAGGAAACCCCACCTAATATTTTGATGTCAAATTCTACTATTTTAAATTTCATGAAGATCGGATCTCGTTTGAAATATTAATTTAAAGTTTCAATTTTGCTCAATCAAAGGAAAACCCACCTAATATTTTGATGTCAAATGCTACTATTTTAAATTTCATGAAGATCTGAGCTCATTTGAAATATTAATTTCAAGTTTCAATTTTTCTCCCAGACGTAAAACATGTCACAAAAAAGTTTCAATTTTGCACAATCAAAGGAAATTTTTTCTAATATTTTGATGTCAAATGCTTCCATTTGAAATTTCACGAACATCAGAGCTCATTTGAAATATTAATTTAAACTTTCAATTTTTCTCAATCAGGGGAAAACCCACCTAATATTTTGATGTCAAATGCTTCTATTTTAAATTTCATAGAAATCTGATTTTATTTGAAATATTAATTTAAAGTTTCAATCTTACACAATCAGAGGAAAACCCACCTAATATTTTAATGTCAAATGCTTCCATTTTAAATTTCATGTGAAGATCTGATCTCATTCAAAATATTAATTTAAAGTTTCAATTTTG
The DNA here is from genome assembly GCA_018584345.1 of Thuja plicata. NCBI lineage: Eukaryota > Viridiplantae > Streptophyta > Pinopsida > Cupressales > Cupressaceae > Thuja > Thuja plicata. The sequence goes on from MU227685.1 coordinate 25,790, forward strand.
CTAAATTAGAAGATAACCCACCTAATATTTTGATGTCAAATGCTTCTATTTTAAATTTCACGGATATCCGAGATCATTTGAAATATTAATTTCATGTTTCAATTTTACACAATCACATGAAAACCCACCTAACATTTTGATGTCAAATGCTTCCAATTTAAATTTCACAAAGATCGGAGCTCGTTTGAAATATTACTTTAAAGTTTCAATTTTTCTTATTCAAAGGAAAACCCACCTAATAGTTTGATGTCAAATGCTTCCATTTTAAATTTCACAAAGATCTGAGCTCATTTGAAATACTAATTTAAAGTTTCAATTTTGCTCCTAGACGTAAAATGTGTCACAAAAAAGTTCCAATTTTGCACATTTAGAGGAAAACTCACTTAATATTTTGAAGTCAAATGCTTCCATTTTAAATTTCATGAACATCAGAGCTCGTTTGAAATATTAATTTGAACTTTCAATTTTGCTCAATCAGAGGAAAACCCACCTAATATTTTGATGTCAAATGCTTCTATTTTAAATTTCATGGAGATTGGAGCTTATTTGAAATATTACTTTGAAGTTTCAATTTTACACAATCAGAGGAAAAGCGTCCTAATATTTTAATGTGAAATGCTTCCATTTTAAATATCACAAAGATCAGATCTCGTTTGAAATATAAATTTAAAGTTTCAATTTTGCCAAATCAGACGAAAACCCACCTAATATTTTGATGTCAAAAGCTTCTATTTTAAATTTCATGGAGACCCGAGCTCGTTTGAAATATTATTTTCAAGTTTTAATTTAACACAATCAGAGGAAAACCCACCTAATATTTTTATGTCAAATGCTTCCAATTTAAATTTCATTAAGATTGGAGCTCGTTTGAAATATTAATTTAAAGTTTAAAATTTGCTTAATTGAAGGAAAACCCACCTAATATTTTGATGTCAAATGCTTCTATTTTAAATTTCATGAAGATCCAAGCTCATTTGAAATATTAATTTAAAGATTCAATTTTGCTCCCCGATGTAAAATGTGTAACAAAAAAGTTTCAATTTTGCACAATCAGAGGAAAACCCACCTAATATTTTGATGTCAAATGCTTCCATTTTAATTTTTACAAACATCAGAGCTCGTTTGAAATCTTAATTTAAACTTTCAATTTTGCTCAATCAGAGGAAAACCCACCTAATATTTTCTATGTCAAATGCTTCTATTTTAAATTTCACAAAGATCCGAGCTCGTTTGAAATATTAATTTAAAGTTTCAATTTTACACAATCAGAGGAAAACCCACCTATTATTTTGATGTCAAATGCTTCCAGTTTAAATATTAAGAAGATCAAAGCTCATTTGAAATATTAATTAAAAGTTTAAAATTTGCTCAATCAGAGAAAAAACCAACCTAATATTTTGATGTCAAATGCTTTCATTTTAAATTTCATGAAGATCCAAGCTCATTTGAAATATTAATTTAAAGTTTCAATTTTGCTCCCTGATGTAAAACGTGTCACAAAAAATTTTCAATTTTGCACAATCAGAGGAAAACCCACCTAATATTTTGATGTCAAATGCTTCCATTTTAAATTTCACAAACATCAGAGCTCGTTTGAAATTTTAATTTAAACTTTCAATTTTTCTCAATCAGAGGAAAACCCACCTAATATTTTGATGTCAAATGCTTCTATTCTAAATTTCACAGAGATCTGAGCTTGTTTGAAATATTAATTTAAAGTTTCAATTTTACACAATCAGAGGAAAGCCCACCTAATATTTTGATGTCAAATGCTTCCAGTTTAAATATTAAGAAGATCAAAGCTCGTTTGAAATATTAATTTAAAGTTTCAATTTTGCTCAATCAAAGGAAAACCCACATAAAATTTTGATATCAAATGCTTCCATTTTAAATTTCACAAAGATCCAAGCTCATTTGAAATATAAATTTAAAGTTCCATTTTTTTCTCCCAGACCTAAAACGTGTCTAACAAAAGTTTCAATTTTGGACAATCTGAGGAAAACCCACCGAATATTTTGATGTCAAATACTTCGATTTTAAATTTCATGAACATCAGAGCTCTTTTGAAATATTAATTTAAACTTTCAATTTTGCTTAATTGGAGGAAAACCCACCTAATATTTTGATGTCAAATGCTTCTATTTTAAATTTCACGGAGATCCAAGCTTGTTTAAAATATTAATTTAAAGTTTTAATTTTACATAATCAGAGGAAAACCCACCTAATATTTTAATGTCAAATGCTTCCATTTTAAATTTCACCAAGTTCGTATCTTGTTTGAAATATTAATTTAAAGTTTCAATCTTGCTCAATCAGAGGAAAACCCAACTAATATTTTGATGTCAAATGGTTCTATTTTAAATTTCACAGAGATCCGGGCTCATTTGACATATTAATTTCAAGTTTCAATTTTACACAATTAGAGGAAAACCCACCTAATATTTGATATCAAATGCTTGAAATTTAAATTTCATGAAGATCAGAGCTTGTTTGAAATATTAACTTATAGTTTCAATTTTGCTCAATCAGAGGAAAACCCACCTAATATTTTGATGTCAAATGTTTCTATTTTAAATTTCACGAAGATCTGAGCTCGTTTGAAATATTAATTTCAAGTTTCTATTTTACACAATCATTGAAAACCCATATAATATTTTGATGTCAAATCCTTCCAATTTAAATTTCACGAAGATCGGAGCATGTTTGAGATATTAATTTAAAGTTTCAATTTTGCTCGATCATAGAAAAACCCACCTATTATTTTGATGTTAAATGCTTCCATTTTAAATTTCATGAAGATCTGAGCTCATTTGAAATATTAATTTGAACTTTCAATTTTGCTCCCGGACGTAAAACATGTCACAAAAAAGTTTCAATTTTGTACAATCAGAGGAAAACCAACCGAATGTTTTGATGTCAAATGCTTCAATTTTAAATTTCAGAAACATTGGAGATCGTTTGAAATATTAATTTAAAGTTTCAATTTTTCTCAATCAAAGGAAAATACACCTAATATTTTTATGTCAAATGCTTCTATTTTTTATTTCACGAAGATCTGAGCTTGTCTAAATTATTAATTTAAAGTTTCAATTTTTCTCCCGAACGTAAAACATGTCACAAAAAAGTTTCAATTTTGTACAATAAGAGGAAAACCCACCTAATACTTTGTTGTCAAATGCTTCCATTTTAAAATTCTTGAAAATCAAAGGTCATTTGAAATATTAATTTAAACTTTCAATTTTGTTCAATCAGTGGAAAACCCTCCTAATATTTTGATGTCAAATGCTTATATTTTAAATTTTGCAGAGATCCGAGCTTGTTTGAAATATTAATTTAATGTTTCAATTTTCCTCTCGGATGTAAAATGTGTCACAAAAAAGTTTCAATCTTGCACAATCAGAGGAAAACCCACCTAATATTTTGATGTCAAATGCTTCGATTTTAAATTTCACAAACGTCGGAGCTTGTTTGAAATATTAATTTAAACTTTCAATTTTGCTCAATTAGAGGAAAACCCACCTAATATTTTGATGTCAAATGCTTCTATTTTAAATTTCACGGAGATCTGAGCTTGTTTGAAATATTAATTTAAAGTTTCAATTTTACACAATCAGATGAAAACCCACCTAATATTTTAATGTCAAATGCTTCCATTTTAAATTTCATGAATATCAGATCTCGTTTGAAATATTAATTTGAAGTTTCAATTTTTCTCAATCAGAGGTAAACCAACATAATATTTTGATGTCAAATTCTTCTATTATAAATTTCACACAGATCCGAGCTCATTTGAAATATTAATTTCAATTTTCAATTTTACACAATCAGAGGTAAACCCACCTAATATTATGATGTCAAATGATTCGAATTTAAATTTCATGAAGATCAGAACTTGTTTGAAATATTAATTTGAAGTTTCAATTTTGCACAATCGGAGGAAAACCCACCTAATATTTTGATGACAAATGCTTCCATTTTAAATTTCATGATCATTGGAGCTCGTTTGAAATATTGATTTAAACTTTCACTTTTGCTTAATACGAGGAAAACTCACCTAATATTTTGATGTCAAAAGCTTCTATTTTAAATTTCACAGAGATCCGAGCTCGTTTGAAATATTAATTTAAAGTTTCAATTTTATACAATTAGATGAAAACCCACCTAATATTTTAATGTCAAATACATCCATATTAAATTTCACGAAGATCAGATCTCTTTTGAAATATTAATTTAAAGTTTCAATTTTACACAATCAAAGGAAAACCCACCTAATATTATGATGTCATTCAGAGGAGGACCACCTAATATTATGATGTCAAATACTTCTATTTTAATTTTCACAAAGATCTTAGCTAGTTTGAAATGTTAATTTAAATTTTCAATTTTACACAATCAGTGGAAAACCCACCAAATATTTTAATGTCAAATGCTTCCATTTTAAATTTAACAAAGATCAGATCTCGTTCAAAAAATTAATTTAAAGTTTCTATTTTTCTCAATTAGAGGAAAACCCACCTAATGTCAAATGTTTCTATTTTAAATTTCACGGAGATCCCAGCTCATTTGAAATATTAATTTCAAGTATAATTTTTACACAATCAGAAGAAAACCCACCTAATATTTTGATGTGAAATCCTTCCAATTTAAATTTCACGAAGATCGTAGCACATTTGAAATATTAATTTAAAGTTTCAATTTTTCTCAATCAAAGAAAAACCCACCTATTATTTTTATGTTAAATGCTTCCAATATAAATTTCACGAAGATCTGAGCTCATTTGAAATATTAATTTGAAGTTTCAATTTTTCTCCTAGACGTAAAACGTGTCACAAAAAAGTTTCATTTTTGCACAATGAGAGGAAAACCAACCTAACATTTTGATGTCAAATGCTTCCATTTTAAATTTCATGAACATCAGAGCTCATTTGAAATATTAATTTAAATTTTCAATTTTGCTTAATCAGAGCAAAACCCACCTAATACTTTGATGTCAAATGGTTCTATTTTAAATTTTACAGAGATAGGAGCTCGTTTGAAATATTAATTTATAGTTTCAATTTTACACAATCAGAGGAAAACCCACCTAATATTTTAATGTCAAATGCTTGCATTTTAAATTTTGCAAAGATCGGATCTCGTTTGAAATATTAATTTAAAGTTTCAATTTTTCTCAATTAGAGGGGAACCCACCTAATATTTTGATATCAAAAGCTTCTATTTTAAATTTCACAGAGATCTGAGCTCATTTGAAATATTAATTTCAAGTTTCAACTTTAGACAACAGAGGAAAACCCACCTAATATTTTGATGTCAAACGCTTCCAATTTAAATTTCACAAAGATCGCAGCTTGTTTCAAATAATAATTTAAAGTTTCAATTTCTCTCAATCAAAGGAAAATCCACCTAATATTTTGATGTCAAATGCTTCCATTTGAAATTTCACGAAGATCTGAGCTCGTTTGAAACAATAATTTAAAGTTTCAATTTAGTTCCCGAACGTAAAACATGTCACAAATTTTTTTTAATTTTGCGCAATCAGAGGAAAACCCACCTAATATTTTGATGCCAAATGCCTCCATTTTAAATTTCATGAACATCGAAGCTAATTTGAAATATTAATTTAAAATTTCAATTTTTCTCAATCAAAGGGAAAACCCACCGAATATTTTGATGTCAAATGCTTCTATTTTGAATTTCATGGAGATCCAAGTTCGTTTGAAATATTAATTTTAAGTTTCAATTTTACACAATCAGAGGAAAACCCACCTAATATTTTAATGTCAAATTCTTCCATTTTAAATTTCACAAAGATCAGATCTCATTCAAAATATTAATTTAAAGTTTCAATTTTTCTCAATTAGAGGAAAACCCACCTAATATTTTGATTTCAAATGCTTCTATTTTAAATTTGATTGAGGTCTAAGTTCATTTGAAATATTAATTTCAAATTTCAATTTTACATAATCAGAGGAAACCCCCATAAATATTTTGATGTCAAATGCTTCCAATTTAAATGTCACGAAGATCGGAGCTTTTTTGAAATATAAATTTAAAGTTTTAATTTTTCTCAATCAGAGGAAAACCCACCTAATATTTTCATGTCAAATGCTTCTATATTAAATTTCATAGAGATCCAAGATCATTTGAAATATTAATTTAAAGTTTCAATTTTACACAATCAGAGGAAAACCCACCATATATTTTAATGTCAAATGCTTCCATTTTAAATTTCATGAAGATTGGATCTTGTTTGAAATATTAATTTAAAGTTTCAATTTTGCTCAATCAGAGGAAAACCCACCTAATATTTTGATGTCAAATGCTTCTATTTTAAATTTCACATAAATACGAGCTCCTTTGAAATATTAATTTCAAGTTTCAATTTTACTCAATCAGAGGAAAGCCCACCTAATATTTTGATGTCAAATGCTTTCATTTTAAATTTCACGAATATCCAAGCTCATTTAAAATATTAATTTAAAGTTTTAATTTTGCTTCCGGACGTAAAACATGTCACAAAAAAGTTTCAATTTTGCACAATTAAAGGAAAAGCCACCTAATATTTTGATGTCAAATGCTTCCATTTTAAATTTCACAAAAATCAGAGGTTGTTTGAAATATTAATTTAAAGTTTCAATATTGCTCAATCAGAGGAAAACCCTTCTAATATTTTGATTTCAAAAGCTTCTATTTTAAATTTCTTGGAGATCTGAAATCATTTGAAATATTAATTTAAATTTTGAATTTTACACAATCAAAGCAAAACCCACCTAATATTTTAATATCAAATGCTCCCATTTTAAATTTCACAAACATCAAATCTCTTTTGAAATATTAATTTAAAGTTTCAATTTTTCTCAATCAGAGGAAAACCCACCTAATATTTTGATGTCAAATGCTTCTATTTTAAATTTTACGAAGATCTGAGCTTCATTGAAATATTAATTTCAAGCTTTAATTTTACATAATTAGAGGAAAACCCACCTAATATTTTGATGTCAAATGCTTCCAATTTAAATTTCATGAACATCGGAGCTTGTTTGAAATATTAATTTAAAGTTTCAATTTTGCTAAATTAGAGGAAAACCAACCTAACATTTTGATGTCAAATGCTTCCATTTTAAATTTCATGAAGATCTGAGCTCTTTTGAAATTTTAATTTAAAGTTTCAATTTTGCTCCTTGACGTAAAACGTGTCAACAAAAAGTTTCAATTTTGCACAATCAGAGGAAAACCCACCTAATATTTTGTTGTCAAATGCTTACATTTTAAATTTCATGAACATCGGAGCTCATTTGGAATATTAATTTAAACTTTCAAATTTTCTCAATCAGAGGAAAACCCACCTAATATTTTGATGTCAAATGCTTCTATTTTAAATTTCACAGAGATCCGACCTCATTTGAAATATTAATTTAAAGTTTCTATTTTACACAATCAGAGGAAAGCCCACCTAATATTTTAATGTCAAATGCTACCATTTTAAATTTCACAAAGATCGAATCTCATTTGAAATATTAATTTAAAGTTTCAATTTTGCTTAATCGAAGGAAAATCCAGCTAATATTTTGATGTCAAATGCTTACATTTTAAATTTCAAAGAGATTCAAGCTCGTTTGAAATATTAATTTCAAGTTTCAATTTTACACAATCAGAGGAAAACCCACCTTATATTTTGATGTCAAATGCTTCCAATTTAAATTTTAGAAAATATCAGAGCTTGTTAGAAATATTAATTTAAAGTTTCAATTTTCTCAATCAGAGGAAAACCCTCCTAATATTTTGAAGTCAAATGCTTCCATTTTAAATTTCACAAAGATCTGAGCTTGTTTGAAATATTAATTTAAAGATTCAATTTTGCTCTCGGACGTAAAACATGACACAAAAGAGTTTCAATTTTGCACAATCAGAGGAAAACCCAACTAATCTTTTGATGTCAAATGCTTCTATTTTAGCTTTCATAGAGATCCAAGCTTGTTTGAAATATTAATTTAAAGTTTCAATTTTACACAATCAGAGGAAACCCCACCTAATATTTTAATGTCAAATGCTTCCATTTTAAATTTCACAAATATCAGAACTCATTTGAAATAATAATTCAAACTTTCAATTTTGCTCAATCAGAGGAAAACCCACCTAATATTTTGATGTCAAATGCTTCTATTTTAAATTTCATTAAGATCAAAGCTCATTTGAAATATTAATTTAAAGTTTCATTTTTGTTTAATCAGAGCAAAACCCACCTAATATTTTGATGTAAAATGCTTCCATTTTAAATTTCACGAAGATCTGAGCTCATTTGAAATATTAATTTAAAGTATCAATTTTGCTCTCGAACATAAAATGTGTCACAAAAAAGTTTCAATTTTGCACAATCAGAGGAATACCAACCTAATATTTTGATGTCAAATGCTTCCATTTTAAATTTCACAAACATTGGAGCTCGTATAAAATATTAATTTAAAATTTCAATTTTTCTCAATCAGAGGAAAACCCACCTAATATTTTGATGTCAAATACTTCTATATTAAATTTCATGGAGATCTGAGTTCCTGTGAAATATTAATTTAAAGTTTCAATTTTACATAATCAAAAGAAAACCCACATAATATTTTAATGTCAAATCCTTCCATTTTAAATTTCACGAAGATCAGATCTTGTTTGAAATATTAATTTAAAGTTTCATTTTTACTCAATCAGAGGAAAACCCACTGAATATTTTGATGTCAAATGCTTCTATTTTAAATTTCACGGAGATCTGAGCTCGTTTGAAATATTAATTTCAAATTTCAATTTTACACAACCAGAGGAAAACCCAACTAATATTTTGATGTTAAATGCTTCCAATTTAAATTTCAGGTAGATTGCAGGTTGTTTGAAATATTAATTTAAAGTTTCAATTTTGCTCAATCAGAGGAAAACCGACCTAAGATTTTGATGTCAAATGCTTCCATTTTAAATTTATTGAAGATCCGAGCTCATTTGAAATATTAATTTAAAGTTTCAATTTTTCTCCCAAATGTAAAGAATGTTACAAAAAAGTTTAAATTTTGTACAATCAGAGGAAAACCCACCTAATATTTTGATGTCAAATGCTTCCACTTTAAATTTCATGAACATCGGAGCTCATTTGAAATATTAATTTATACTTTCAATTTTGCTCAGTCAGAGGAAAACCCACCTAATATTTTGATGTGAAATGCTTCTTTTTAAATTTCATAGAGATCCGAGATCGTTTGAAATATTAATTTAAAGTTTCAATTTTACACAATCAGAGGAAAACCCACCTAATATTTTTATGTCAAATGCTTCCTTTTTAAATTTCACGAAGATCATATCTCATTTGAAATATTAATTTAAAGATTCAATTTTTCTCAATCATAGGAAAACCCACCTCATATTTTTATGTCAAATAATTCTATTTTAAATTTCACGGAGATCTGAGCTTGTTTGAAATATTAATTTCAAGTTTACATTTTACACAATGAGTGGAAAACCCACCTAATATTTTCATGTCAGATGCTTCCAATTTAAATTTCACAAAGATCAGAGCTCGTGTGAAATATTAATTTAAAATTTCAATTTTGGTTAATCAAAGGAAAACCCACCTAATATTTCGATGTCAAATGCTTCTAATTTAAATTTCATGAAGATCCAAGCTCGTTTAAATATTAATTTATAGTTTCAATTTTACCCAATCAAAGGAAAACCCACCTAATATTTTAACGTCAAATTCTTCCATTTTAAATTTCATGAAGATCGTCTCTCATTTGAAATATTAATTTAAAGATTGAATTTTGCTCAATTAGAGGAAAACCCACCTAATATTTTGAGGTCAACTATTTCTATTTTAAATTTCACGAAGATCCGAGCTCGATTGAAATATTAATTTATAGTTTCAATTTTACACAATCAGAGGAAAACCCACCAAATATTTTGACTTCAAATGCTTCCATTTAAAATTTTAGGAAGATCAGAGCTGGTTTGAAATTTTAATTTAAAGTTTCAATTTTGCTCCCGAACATAAAAAAGTGTCACAAAAAAGTTCCAATTTTACACAATCAGAGGAAAACTGAGCTAATATTTTGACGTCAAATGCTTCCATTCAAATTTCACAAACATCGGAGCTCGTTTGAAATATTAATTTAAACTTTCAATTTTTCTCAATCAGAGGAAAATCCACATAATATTTTGATGTCAAATGCTTCTATTTTAAATTTCACATAGATCTGAGCTCATCTGAAATATTAATTTAAAGTTTTAATTTTACACAATCAGAGGAAATCCCACCTAATATTTTATTGTTAAATGCTTCCATTTTAAATTCATGAAGATGGGAACTCATTTGAAATATTATTTTAAAGTTTTAGTTTTGCTCAATCAATGGAAAACCCACCTCATATTTTAATGTCAAATGCTTCCAAAATAAATTTCACAGAGATCTGAGATCGTTTGAAATATTAATTTCAAGTTTCAATTTTACACAATCAGAGGAAAACCCACCTAATATTTTAATAACAAATGCTTCCAATTTAAATTTTGGGAAGATCAGAGCTCGTTTCAAATATTAATTTAAAGTTTTAATTTTGCTCAATCAGAGGAAAACCCACCTGATATTTTGATGTCAAATGCTTCCATTTTAAATTTCACAAAGATTTGAGCTCATTTAAAATATTAATTTAAACTTTCAATCTTGTTCCTGGACGTAAAACATGTCACAAAAAAGTTTCAATTTTGCACAATCAGAGGAAATACCACCAAATAGTTTGATGTCAAATGCTTCCATTTTAAATTTCATGAACATCGGAGCTCATTTGAAATATTAATTAAAACTTTCAATTTTTCTCAATCAGAGGAAAAGCCACCAAATATTTTGTTGTCAATTGCTTCTATTTTAAATTTCACGGAGATCTGAACTCGTTTGAAATATTAATTTAAAGTTTCAATTTTACACAATCAGAGGAAAACCCAACTAATATTTAAATGTCAAATGCTTCCATTTTAAATTTCATGAAGATCATATCTCGTTTGAAATATTAATTTAAAGTTTCTATTTTTCTCAATCAGAGGAAAGGCCACCTTAATATTTTGATGTCAAATGCTTCTATTTTAAATTTCACAAAGATCGGAGCTTGTTTGAAATATTAATTTAAAGTTTCAATTTTTCTCAATCAAAGGTAAACCCACCTAATATTTTGATGTCAAAGGCTTCTATTTTAAATTTCACGGAGTTTCCATCTTGTTTGAAATATGAATTTCAAGTTTCAATGTTACACAATCAGAGGAAAACCCACCTAATATTTTATGTCAAATGCTCCCAATTTAAATTTCATGAAGATCAGAGCTCGTTTGAAATATTAATTCAAAGTTTCAATTTTTCTCAATACGAGGAAAACCCACCTAATATTTTAATGTCAAATGCTTCCATTTTAAATTTCATTAACATCCGAGCTCATTTGAAATATTAATTTAAAGTTCCAATTTTGCTCAATCAGAGGAAAACCCACTTACTATTTTGATGTCAAATACTTCTATTTTAAATTTCACAGAGATCCGAGCTTGTTTGAAACATTAATTTAAAGATTCAATTTTACACAATCAGAGGAAAACCCACCTAATATTTTAATGTCAAATGCTTCCATTTTAATTTCACGAAGGTCGGATCTCCTTTGAAATATTAATTTAAAGTGTCATTTTTTCTAAATTAAAGGAAAACCCACCTAATATTTTGATGTCAAATGCTTCTAATTTAATTTTCACAAAGATCTGAGCTCATTTGAAATATTAATATAAAGTTTCAATTTTTTACAATCAAAGGAAAACCCATCTAATATTTTGATGTCAAATGCTTCCAATATAAATTTCATGAAGATCAGAGCTCGTTTGAAATATTAATTAAAAGTTTCAATTTTTCTCAATCAGAGGAAAACCCACCTAATATATTGATGTCCAATGCTTGTTTAAAATATTAATTTAAAGTTTCAATTTTGCTTAATCAGAGGAGAACCCACCTAATATTTTAATGTCAAATGCTTCCACTTTAAATTTCACAAAGATGCGAGCTCCTTTTATATATTAATTTAAGGTTTCAATTTTTCTACCGGACGTAAAACATCTCACAAAAAATTTTCAATTTTGCACAATCAGAGGAAAACCCACCTAATATTTTGATGTCAAATGCTTCCATTTTAAATTTCACGAAGATGCAAGCTCATTTTAAATATTAATTTAAAGTTTCAATTTTTCTACCGAATATAAAACGTGTCACAAAAAAGTTTCAATTTTGCACAATCAAAGAAAAACCCACCTAATATTTTAATATCAAATGCTTCCATTTTAAATTTCAAGGACATTCAAGCTCATTTGAAAAATTAATTTCAAGTTTCAATTTTACACAATCAGAGTAAATCCCACCTAATATTTTTATGTCAAATGCTTCCAATTTAATTTTCACAAAGATCAGAGCTCGTTTGAAATATTAATTTAATGTTTAAATTTTACCTAATCAGAGGAAAACCCACCTAAAATTTTGATGTCAAATGCTTCCATTTTAAATTTCACGAACATCAGAGCTGGTTTAAAATATTAATTCAGACTTTCAATTTCGCTCAATCAGAGGAAAACGCACCTAATATTTTGATGTCAAATGCTTCTATTTTAAATTTAACGGAGATCTAAGCTTGTTTGAAATATTATTTTAAAGTTTCAATTTTATACAATCAGAGGAAAATCCACCTAATATTTTAATGTGAAATGCTTCCATTTTAAACTCACGAAGATCAGATCTCATTTGAAATATTAATTTAAAGTTTCAATTTTGCTCAATCAGAGGAAAACACACCTAATTTTTTGATGTCAAATGCTTCTGTTTTAAATTTCACAAAGATCCCAGCTCGTTTGAAATATTAATTTCAAGTTTTGATTTTACACAATTAGAGGAAAACCCACCTAATATTTTGATGTCAAATCCTTCTGACTTAAATTTCACGAAGATAGGAGCTCATTTGAAATATTAATTTAACATTTCAATTTTTCTCAACCAAAGGAAAACCCATATAATATTTTGATGTCAAATGCTTCCATTTTAAATTTCACGAAGATCTGAACTCATTTAAAATATTAATTTAAAGTTTCAATTTTGCTCCTAGACGTAAAATGTGTCACAAAAAAGTTTCAATTTGGCACAATCAGAGGAAAACCCACCTAATATTTTGATGTCAAATGCTTCCATTTTAAATTTCATGAACATCAGATCTTGTTTGAAATATTAATTAAAACTTTCAATTTTGACCAATCAGAGGAAAACCCATATAATATTTTGATGTCAAATGCTTCTCTTTTAAATTTCATGGAGATCCAAGCTCATTTGAAATATTATTTTAAAGATTCAATTTTACACAATCAGTGGAAAACCCACCTAATATTTTAATGTCAAATGCTTCCATTATTAGTTGCACGAAGATCAGATCTCATTTGAAATATTAATTTAAAGTTTCAATTTTGCTCAATCAAAGGAAATCCCACCTAATATTTTTATGTCAAATGCTTCTATTCTAAATTTCATGGAGATCCGAGCTTGTTTGAAATTTTAATTTCAAGTTTCAATTTTACACAATCAGAGGAAAACCCAAGTAATATTTTGATGTCAAATGCTTCCAATTTAATTTTCACAAAGATCAGAGCTCGTTTGAAATATTTATTTAAAGTTTCAATTTTTCTCAATCAGAGGAAAACCCACCTAACATTTTGATGTGAAATGATTCCATTTTAAATTTCATGAAGATCCAAGTTTGTTTGAAACATTAATTTAAAGTTTCAATTTTTCTCTAGGATGTAAAACGTCTCAGAAATAAGTATCAATTTTGCACAATTAGTGGAAAACCCACCTAATATTTTCATGTCAAATTCTTCCATTTTAAATTTCACATATATCAGAGCTCCTTTGTAAAATTAATTTAAACTTTTAATTTTGCTTAATTAGAGGAAAACCCACCTAATATTTTGATGTCAAATGCTTCTATTTTAAATTTCACAGAGATCCGAGCTCGTTTGAAATATTAATTTAAAGTTTCAGTTTTGCTCAATCAGAGGAAAACCCACCTAATATTTTGATGTTAAATGCTTCCATTTTAAATTTCACAAAGATCCAAGCTCATTTGAAACATTAATTTAAAGTTTCAATTTTGATCCCAGACATAAAATGTGTCACAAAAAAGTTTCAATTTTGCACAATCAGTGGAAAACCCACCTAATATTTTGATGTAAAATGCTTCCATTTTCAATTTCACAAACATCGGAGAACATTTGAAATATTAATTTAAACATTGAATTTTGCTCAATTAGAGGAAAACCCACCTAATATTGTGATGTAAAATGCTTCTATTTTAAAGTTCACAGAGATCTAAGCTCCTTTGAAATATTAATTTAAAGTTTCAATATTGCTCCCGGACGTAAAACATGTCACAAAAGTTTAAATTTTGAACAATCAAAGGAAAACCCACCTAATATTTTGATGTCAAATGCTTCCATTTTAAATTTCAAGAACATCAGAGCTCATTTTAAATATTAACTTAAAATTTCAATTTTGCTCAAACAGAGGAGAACCCACCTAATATTTTGATGTCAAATTCTTCTATTTTAAAGTTCACGAAGAGCTGAGCTTATTTTAAATATTAATTTAAAGTTTCAATTTTACATAATCAGAGAAAAACCCACATAATATTTTAATGCCAAATGCTTCCATTTTAAATTTCATGAAGATCAGATCTTGTTTGAAATATTAATTTAAACTTTCAATTTTTCTCAATCAGAGGAAAACCCACCTAATATTTTCATGTCAAATGCTTCTATTTTAAATTTCACGAAGATCCAAGCTCGTTTGAAAGATTAATTTCAAGTTTCAATTTTATACGATCAGAGGAAAACCCACCTAATATTTTGATGTCAAATGCTTCCAATTTAAATTTCACAAAGATCGAAGCTTGATTGAAATATTAATTTAAAGTTTCAATTTTTCTCAATCCGAAGAAAACCCACCTAATATTTTAATGTCAAATTCTTCCATTTAAAATTTCAAGATCCAAGCTCATTTGAAATATTAATTTAAAGTTTCAATTTTTCTCCCGGACGTAAAACATGTCACAAATAAGTTTCAATTTTTCACAATGAGAGGATAACCCACCTAATATTTTGATGTCAAATGCTTCCAATTTAAATTTCACCAAGATCCGAGCTCATTTGAAATATTAATTTAAAGTTTCAATTTTGCTCAATCAGAGGAAAACCCACCTAATATTTTAATGTCAAATCCTTCCATTTTAAATTTTAGGAAGATCATATCTCCTTTGAAATATTAATTTAAAGGCTCAATTTTTCTCAATCAGAGGAAAACCCACCTAATATTTTGATGTCAAATGCTTCTCTTTTATATTTCATGGAGATCTGAGCTCGTTTGAAATATTAATTTCAATTTTCAATTTTACACAATTAGAGGAAAACTGACCTAATATTTTGATGTCATATGCTTCCAATTTAAATTTCACGAAGATCAAAGCTCATTTGAAATATTAATTTAAGGTTTCAATTTATCTCAATCAAAAGAAAACCCACCTAATATTTTGATGTCAAATGCTTCCATTTTAAATTTCATGAAGGTCGTATCTTTTTTGAAATATTATTGTAAAGTTTCAATTTTGCTTAATCAGAGGAAAACCCACCTAATATTTTCTATGTCAAATGCTTCTATTTTAAATTTCACAGAGATCCGAGCTCGTTTGAAATATTAACTTAAAGTTTCTATTTTACACAATAAAAGGAAAATCCACCTAATATTTTAATGTTAAATGCTTCCATTTTAAATTTCAGGAAGATCATATCTCATTTGAAATATTAATTTAAAGTTTCAATTTTTCTCAATCAGAGGAAAACCCACCTAATTTTTGATGTAAAATGCTTCTATTTTAAATTTCATGGAGATCCGAGCTTGTTTGAAATATTAATTTCAAGTTTCAATTTTACGTAATCAGTGGAAAACCCACCTAATTTTTTGATGTCAAATACTTCCAATTTCAATTTCAAAAAGATCGGAGCTCATTTGAAATATTAATTTAAAGTTTCTCTTTTGCTAAATAAGAGAAAAACCCACCTAACATTTTGATGTCAAATGCTTCCATTTTAAATTTCATGAAGATCCAACTTGTTTGAAATATTAATTTAAAGTTTCAATTTTGCTCCCAGACGTAAAATGTATCCTAAAAAAGTTTTAATTTTGCACAATCAGAGAAAAACTCACCTAATATTTTGATGTCAAATGCTTCCATTTTAAATTTTAGGAAAATCAAAGCTTGTTTGAAATATTAATTTAAACTTTCAATTTTGCTCGATCAGAGGAAAACCCACCTAATATTTTGATGTCAAATACTTCTATTTTAAATTTCACAGAGATCTAAACTCATTTAAAATATTAATTTAAAGTTTCAATTTTACACAATCAGAGGAAAACCCACCTAATATTTTAATGTCAAATGCTTCCATTTTAAATTTCATGAATATTAGCTCTCGTTTGAAATAATAATTTAAAGCTTCAATTTTTCTCAATAACAGGGAAACCCACCTAATCATTTGATGTCAAATGCTTCTATTTTATATTTCATGGAGATCCGAGCTCGTTTGAAATATTAATTTCAAGATTCAATTTTACACAATCAGAGGAAAACTCACCTAATATTTTGATGTCAAATGCTTCCAATTTCAATTTCATGAAGATCACAACTTGTTTGAAATATTAATTTAAAGTTTGAATTTTGCTCGATCAGAGGAAAACCCACCTACCATTTTGATGCAAATGCTTCCATCTTAAATTTCATGAAGTTCCAAGCATGTTTAAAATATTAATTTAAAGTTTCAATTTTGCTCCCGGACGTAAAATGTGTCCCAAAAAAATTTCAATTTTGCACAATCACAGGAAAACCCTCATGAAATTTTGATGTCAAATGCTTCCATTTTAAATTTTAGGAACATCAGAGCTCGTTTGAAATATTAATTTTAACTTTCAGTTTTTCTCAATCAGAGGAAAACACACCTAATATTTTGATGCCAAATGCTTCTATTTTAAATTTCATGGAGATCTAAGCTCATTTGAAATATTAATTTCAAGTTTCAATTTTACACAATCAGAGGAAAACCCACCTAATATTTTGATGTCAAATGCTTTCAATTTCAATTTCACGCAGATCGGAACTCATTTAAAATATTAATTTAAAGTTTCAATTTTCCTTAATCAGAGGAAAACCCACCTAATATTTGGATGTGAAATGCTTCCATTTTAAATTCCAAGAAGATCTGAGCTCATTTGAAATATTAATTTATAGTTTCAATTTTGCTCCCGGACGTAAAACGTGTCACAAAAAGTTTTAATTTTTTACCATCAGAGGAAAACCCACCTAATATTTTGATGTGAAATGCTTCCATTTTAAATTTCATGAACATTGGAGTTCATTTGAAATATTAATTTAAACTTTCAATTTTTCCCAATCACAAGAAAACCCACGTAATATTTTCATATCAAATGCTTCTATTTTAAATTTCACGGAGATCCGAGCTCATTTGAAATATTAATTTCAAGTTTATATTTTACACAATCAGAGCAAAACCCACCTAATATTATGATGTCAAATGCTTCCAATTTCAATTTTAGGAAGATCGAAGCTCATTCTAAATATTAATTTAAAGTTTCAATTTGCTTAATCAGAGGAAAACCCGCCTAATCCTTTGATGTCAAATGCTTCCATTTTAAATTTCACAAATATCCAATCTCATTTAAAATATAAATTTAATTTTTCAATTTTTCTCCTGGATGTAAAACGTGTCCCAAAACAGTTTCAATTTTGCATAATTAGAGAAAAACCCACCTTATATTTTGATGTCAAATGAAATTTCACAAACATCGAAGCTTGTTTGAAATATTAATTTATACTTTCAATTTTGCTCAATCAGAGGAAAACCCACCTAATATTTTGATGTCAAATGCTTCTATTTTGAATTGCATAGAGATCCAAGCTCGTTTGAAATATCAATTAAAAGTTTCAATTTTACACAATCAGAGGAAAACCCACCTAATATTTTAATTTCAAATGCTTCCATTTAAAATTTCATGAAGATCGGTTCTCACTTGAAATATTAATTTAAAGTTTCATTTTTTCTCGAACAGAGAAAAACCCACCTAATATTTTGATGTCAAATGCTTCTATTTTAAATTTCATGGAGATCCGAGCTTGTTTGAACTATTAATTTCAATTTTGAATTTTACACAATTAGAGGAAAACCCACCTAATATTTTGATGTCAAATGCTTCCAATTTCAATTTTGCAAAGATTCGAGCTCGATTGAAATATAAATTTAAAGTTTCATTTTTTCTCAATCAGAGGAAAACCCACGTAATATTTTGATGCCAAATGCTTCCAATTTAAATTTCACGAAGATCAGAGCTCATTTGAAATATTAATTTAAAGTTTCAATTTTTCTTAATCTAAGGAAAACCCACCTAATATTTTGATGTCAAATTCTTCCATCTTAAATTCCATGAAGATTCAAGCTCGTTTGAAATATTAATTTAAAGTTTCAATTTTTCTCCCGGACGTAAAACGTGTCACAAAAAAGTTTCAATTTTGCTCCTAGACATAAAAGGTGTCACAAAAATGTTTCAACTTTGTGGAATCAGTGGAAAACCTGCCTAATATTTTGATGTCAAATGCTTCCATTTTAAATTTCATGAAAATCAGATCTCGTTTGAAATATTAATTTAAACTTTCAATTTTGCTCAATCAGAGGAAAACCCACCTTATATTTTGATATCAAATGCTTCTACTTTAAATTTTACAGAGATCCGTGCTCATTTGAAATATTAATATTAAGTTTATATTTTACACAATCAGAGGAAAACCCACCTAATATTTTGATATCAAATGCTTCCATTATAAATTTCATGAAGATTGAATCTCGTTTGAAATATTAATTTAAAGTTTCAATTTTGCTCAATAAGAGGAAAACCCACCTAATATTTTGATGTCAAATGCTTCTATTGTAAATTTCACAGAGATCTGAGCTCGTTTGAAATATTAATTTCAAGTTTCAATTTTACACCATCAGAAGAAAACCCACCTAATATTTTCATGTCAAAGGCTTCTAATTTAAATTTCACGAAGATCAGAGCTCATTTGAAATATTAATTTAAAGTTTCAATTTGGCTAAATTAGTGGAAACCCCACCTAATATTTTGATGTCAAATGCTTCAAATTTAAATTTGACAAAGATTGGAACTCGTTTGAAATATTAATTTAAAGTTTCAATTTTGCCCAATCAGAGGAAACCCCACCTAATATTTTGATGTCCAATGCTTCCATTTTAAATTTCACGAACAATAGAGCTTGTTTGAAATATTAATTTAAACTTTCAATTTTGCTCAATCAGAGGAAAACCCACCTAATATTTTGATGTCAAATGCTTCTACTATAAATTTCACAAAGATCTGATCTCATTTGAAATATTAATTTAAAGTTTCAATTTTACACAATCAGAAGAAAATCCACCTAATATTTTAATGTCAAATGCTTCCATTTTAAATTTCACGACGATCGGATCTCATTTGAAATATTAATTTAATGTTTCAATTTTTCTCAATCAGAGGAAAACCCACCTAAAATTTTGATGTCAAATGTTTCTATTTTAAACTTCACAGAGCTCTGAGCTCATTTGAAATATTCTTTTCAAGTTTCAATTTTCAGAGGAAAACCCACTTAATATTTTGATGTCAAATGTCTCAAATTTAAATTTCACGAAGATCGGAGCTCGTTTGAAATATCAATTAAAAGTTTCAATTTTTCTCAATCAGAGGAAAACCCACCTAATATTTTGATGTCAAATGCTTCCATTTTAAATTTCACGAAGATCCGAGCTCGTTTGAAATATTAATTTAAAGTTTCAATTTTTCTCCCAGACGTAAAACGTGTCACAAAAAAAGTTTTAATTTTGCACAATCAGAGGAAAACCCACCTAATATTTTGATGTTAAATGCTTCCATTTTAAGTTTTATTAACATTGGAGCTGATTTGAAATATTAATTTAAGCTTTCAATTTTACTCAATCAGAGGAAAACCCACCTAATATTTTGATGTCAAATGCTTCTATTTTAAATTTCACGGAGATCCGAACTCGTTTGAAATTTTATTTTAAAGTTTCAATTTTACACAATCAAAGGAAAACCCACCTAATATTTTAATGTCAAATGCTTCCATTTTAAATTTCATGCAGATCGGATCTCATTTGAAATATTAATTTAAAGTTTCAATTTTTCTCAATTAGAGGAAAAGTCACCTAATATTTTGATGTCAAATACTTCTTTTTAAAATTTCACGGAGATCCAAGCTCATTTGGAATATTAATATAAAGTTTCAATTTTACACAATCAAAGGAAAACCCACCTAATATTTTAATGTCAAATGCTTCCATTTTAAATTTCACGAAGATCAGATCTCATTTGAAATATTAATTTTAAGTTTCAATTTTGCTCAAACAAAGGTAAACCCACCTAATATTTTTATGTCAAATGCTTCTATTTTAGATTTCATAGAGATCCAAGCTCATTTGAAATATTAATTTCAAGTTTCAATTTTACACAATCAGAGAAAAACCCACCTAATATTTTGACGTCAAATACTCCCAATTTAAATTTTATGAAGATCGGAGCTTGCCTGAAGTATTAATTTAAAGTTTCAATTTAGCTCAATCAGAGGAAAAGCCACCTAATATTTTGATGTAAAATGCTTCCATTTTAAATTTCATGAAGACCCGTGCTTGTTTGAAATATTAATTCAAAGTTTCAATTTTGCTCCCGGATGTAAAGGTGTCACAAAAAAGTTTCAATTTTCACAATCAGAGGAAAACCCACCTAATATTTTGATGTCAAATGCTTCCATTTTAAATTTCATGAACATCGAAGCTCATTTGAAATGTTAATTTAAACCTTCAATTTTTCTCAATCAGAGGAAATCCCACCTAATCTTTTCATGTCAAATGTTTCTATTTTAAATTTCATGAAGATCCGAGCTCATTTGAAATATTAATTGAAAGTTTAAATTTTACACAATCAAAGGAAAACCCAGCTAATATTTTAATGTCAAATTCTTCCATTTTAAATTTCATGATGATCGGATCTCGTTTGAAATATTAATTTAAAGTTTCAATTTTTCTCAATCAGAGGAAAACCCACCTAATATTTTGATGTCAAATGCTTCTATTTTTAAATTTCACAGAGATCTGAGCTCGTTTGAAATATTAATTTAGAGCTTCCATTTTACACAATTAGAGGAAAACCCACCTAATATTTTGATGTCAAATGCTTCCATTTTAAATTTCACGAAGATCGGACCTTGTTTGAAATATTAATTTATAGTTTTAATTTTTCTCAATCTGAGGAAAACCCACCTAATATTTTTATGTCAAATGCTTCTATTTTAAATTTCATGAAGACCCCAGCTTGTTTGAAATATTGATTTAAAGTTTCAATTTTGCTCCCGGACGTAAATGTGTAACAAAAAAGTTTCAATTTTGCACAATCAGAGGAAAACCCACCTAATATTTTGATGTCAAATGCTTCAATTTTAAATTTCATGAACATTAGAGCTTGTTTGAAATATTAATTTAAGCATTTAAATTTATCTCAATAACAGGAAAACCCACCTAATATTTTGATCTCAAATTTTTCTATTTTAAATTTAACAGAGATTTGAGCTCATTTGAAATATTAATTTAAAGTTTCAATTTTACACAATCAGAGGAAACCCCACCTAATATTTTACTGTCAAATGCTTCCATTTTAAATTTCACGAAGATCAGATCTCGTTTGAAATATTAATTTAAAGTTTCAATTTTGCTCGATTAGATGAAAACCCACCCAATATTTTGATATCAAATGCTTCTATTTTAAATTTCACAAAGATTCGAGCTCATTTGAAATATTAATTTCAAGTTTCAATTTTACACAATTAGAGGAAAACCCACCTAATATTTTGATGTCAAATGCTCCCAATTTAAATTTCACGAAGATCGAAGCTCGTTTGAAGTATTAATTTAAAGTTTCAATTTTGCTCAATCAGAGGAAAACCCACCTAATATTTTGATGTCAAATGCTTCCATTTTAAATTTCATGAAGATCCGAGCTCATTTGAAATATTAATTTAAACTTTTAATTTTGCTCCCAGACATAAAACGTGTCACAAAAAAGTTTATATTTTGCACAATCAGGGGAAAACCCACCTAATATTTTGATGTCAAATGCTTCGATTTTAAATTTCTTGAATATCAAAGCTCATTTGAAATATTATTTTAAACTTTCAATTTTACTCAATCAGAGGAAGACCCACCTGATATTTTGATGTCAAATGCTTCTATTTTAAATTTCACGTATATCTGAGCTCATTTGAAATATTAATTTAAAGTTTCAATTTTACACAATCAGAAAAAAACCCACCTAATATTTTAATGTCAAATGCTTCCATTTTAAATTTCACGAAGATCAGATCTCGTTTGAAATATTAATTTAAAGCTTCAATTTTTCTTAATCAGAGGAAAGGCCACCTAATATTTTGTTGTCAAATGATTCTATTTTAAATTTCACGGTGAACCAAGATCATTTGAAATATTAATTTCAAGATTCAATTTTACACAATCAGAGGAAAACACACCTAAGATTTTGATGTCAAATGCTTCTATTTTAAATTTCACGAAGATCGGAGCTCGTTTGAAATATTAATTTATAGTTTCAATTTTTCTCAATCTGAGGAAAACCCACCTAATATTTTAATGTCAAATGCTTCCATTTTAATTTTCATGAAGACCTGAGCTCGTTTGAAATATTAAATTAAAGTTTCAATTTTTCTCCCCAATGTAAAATTTGTCACAAAAAAGTTTCAATTTTTCACAATCAGAGGAAAACCCACCTAATATTTTGATGTCAAATGCTTCCATTTTAAATTTCATGAACATCAGAGCTCATTTGAAATATTAATTTAAAGTTTCAATTTTACTCAAACAGAGGAAAACCCACCTAATATTTTGATGTCAAATGCTTCTATTTTAAATTTCACGGAGATCCAAGCTCATTTGAAATATTAATTTAAAGTTTCAATTTTAAATAATCAGAGGAAAACCCATCTACTATTTTAATGTCAAATACTTTCATTTTAAATTTCATGAAAATCAGATCTCATTTGAAATATTAATTTAAAGTTTCAATTGTGCTCAGTCAGAGGAAAACCCACATAATATTTTGATGTGAAATGCTTCTATTTTAAATTTCATGGAGATCCTAGCTTGTTTGAAATATTAATTTCAAGTTTCAATTTTACACAATCTGAGGAAAACCCACCTAATATTTTCATGTCAAATGCTCACATTTTAAATTTCACAAAGATTCAAGCTCATTTGAAATATTAATTTAAAGTTTCAATTTTTCTCCCGGATGTAAAACGTGTCACAAAAAAATTCATTTTTGCATAATCAGAGGAAAACCCACCTAATATTTTGATTTCAAATGCTTCCATTTTAAATTTTGGTCAATCAGAGGAAAACTCACCTAATATTTTGATGTCAAATGCTTTGATTTTAAATTTCATGGAGATCCGAGCTTGTTTGAAATATTAATTTAAAGTTTCAATTTTACACAATCAAAGAAAAGCCCACCTAGTATTTTAATTTCAAATGCTTCCATTTTAAATTTCACGAAGATCAGATCTCGTTTGAAATATTAATTTAAAATTTCAATTTTGCTCAATTAGAGGAAAACCCACCTAATATTTTAATGTCAAATGCTTCTATTTTAAATTTCATGGAGATCTGAGCTCGTTTGAAAAATTTATTTCAAGTTTCAATTTTACAAAATCAAAGGAATACCCACCTAATATTTTGATGTCAAATGCTTCCATTTTAATTTTCACAAAGATTGGAGCTCATTTGAAATACTAATTTAAAGTTTCAATTTTGCTCAATCAGAGGAAAACACACATAATATTTTGATGTCAAATACTTCCATTTTAAATTTCACAAAGATACGAGCACGTTTGAAATATTAATTTAAAGTTTCAATTTTTCTACCGGACGTAAAACATGTCACAAAAAAGTTTCAATTTTGCACAATCAGAGGAAAACCCACCTAATATTTTGATGTCAAATGCTTCCATTTTAAATTTCATGAAAATCAGAGATCATTTGAAATATTAATTTAAACTTTCAATTTTCTCAATAGGAGGAAAACCCACCTAATATTTAGATGTCAAATGATTCTATTTTAAATTTCATGAAGATCCGAGCTTGTTTGAAATATTAATTTAAAGTTTCAATTTTACACAATCAGAGGAAAACCCACCTAATATTTTAATGTCAAATGCTTCCATTTTAAATTTCATGAAGATCATATCTCGTTTAAAATATTAATTTAAAGTTTGAATTTTTCTCAATTAGAGGAAAACCCACCTAATATTTTAATGTCAAATACTTCTATTTTAAATTTCACGGAGATTCAAGCTCGTTTGGAATATTAATTTCAAGTTTCAATATTACACAATTAGAGGAAAACCCACCTAATATTTTGATGTCAAATGCTTCCAATTTAAATTTCATGAAGATCGAAGCTCCTTTGAAATATAAATTTAAAGTTTCAATTTTACACAATCAGAGGAAAACCCACCTAATATTTTGATGTCAAATGCTTCTATTTTAAATTTCACAGAATAATGAGCTCATTTGAAATATTAATTTCAAGTTTCAATTTTACACAATCAAAGGAAAACCAACCTAAAATTTTGATGTCAAATGCTTCCAATTTAAATTTCATGAA
This sequence comes from Thuja plicata, assembly GCA_018584345.1. Lineage (NCBI taxonomy): Eukaryota > Viridiplantae > Streptophyta > Pinopsida > Cupressales > Cupressaceae > Thuja > Thuja plicata. The sequence continues at coordinate 50,679 of MU227685.1, forward strand.
GATCAGAGCTCGTTTGTAATATTAATTTAAAGTTTCAATTTTTCTCAATTAGAGGAAAACCCACCTAATATTTTGATGTCAAATGCTTCTATTTTAAATTTCGTAGAGATTTGAGCTTGTTTGAAATATTAATTTATAGTTTCAATTTTGCACATTCAGAGGAAAACCCACCTAATAATTTAATGTAAAATGATTCCATTTTAAATTTCATGAAGATCGGATCTCATTTGAAATATTAATTTAAAGTTTCAATTTTTCTCAATCAGAGGAAAACCCACCTAATATTTTGATGTCAAATGCTTCTATTTTAAATTTCACATAGATCTGGGCTCATTTGAAATATTATTTTAAATTTTAAATTTTACACAATCAGAGGAAAACCCACCTAATATTTTGATTTCAAATGCTTCCAATTTAAATTTCACGAAGATCAGAGCTCGTTTGAAATATTAATTTAAAGTTTTAATGGTGCTCAATCAGAGTAAAACCTGTTAATCTCTAAGTTCTGCTGATGATTAGTGACCAACACTTAGTCATTCACTTAGGAAATTTTAGTTGGCTATCATTGTGGCTGAGCTAAAACTATGCAAGGCCAAGCAACATTGCCGAGCAATTTTGCCGAGCAATTTTGCCGAGCTAAGTTACATTGCCGAGTCGAGTAGGACATAGAGATGTTAAGTGTCGAGCGATAGAGAAGTCAAGTGCCGAGCATAACAATTTTTGTATACATGTCTAGAATGATGCAAACTTCAAGGATAAGTGATCTGGATGACTTATATAAGCTTTTTGCGCCGACTTTTGTATGCATTTAATATTCTTCTACGGAGTTAGTTATGCATTTAATTGTTTTATCCTATGCATGATCTATTGTAAACATTAATTGTAATACCATCTTGGTATGGGTATCAGATCTTGATCGTTGATCTAGATCTTGCTATCAGATTTGAACAGATATATTTGATTGCTTCTAAACCCTATTTTGAAAGTGTGTAAGGAGAGAGTAGACGAAGTGTGTGGTGACTGCATTTTGAAGTGAAATGCACAGAGGGTTATTTTGTTAAGAAGTAGAGATCAAGCAGAGTGACAACACAGTGAATAGAAGAGTAAATTTATATCAAATTATGAGATCATAGAAGGTACTGGAAAGAGGAGATCCATCATCAGCATCAAAGTGCATAACAAAGGATCAATACTTGAGACATTCTAATCATTGTATCAGGTGAAAATCTCTTAACAGATTGGTTCTAGTAGACCTTTCTCAATCTCCTAACAGAGTGCTTACTTTATTGTAAGTTCAAATCCTTTCACAGGGTAGATTGCAATGATCTTTAGCTCTTAACCAGGTAGACCTTTAATAGGGTAGATCACATTTTGTAATCAACATCTATAGCCTTAACATGCACACTTTATTACTGCAGTAGTGGAGAATTTTGTGGGTGTCATCCCCACCCCAGTTTTACCTATTTGGGTTTCTGGGTTACCAAGTTATTGTGTTATGTGTTATTTATTTCATTATGTGGATGCTATCTAAGATTATATTAGATTCATATATGTATGAATGTGGATCAATTTTTTTTAAGTGTTTAAATTTGAAGATCTGATTCACCCCCCCCCCTCTCAGCATCTTTCTTTCCCATTATTGTATTTCCAAAAATTGGTATCAGAGCCTAGGTTGTCTAAAAAGGTTATAATCAGCTTAAGAATTTAGATCTTGAGATGGAGATCTACAAGATGGGTAAATTCATTGAGAATCAAAAGATTGATATTCATCTAGCACTACAACAGCTTGAGACTGCTAGACTGGAATTAAAGAAGTGCTTGACTACAAGGAAAGATTTGGCCAAACTAATGAATGACACTCATTATCAGTAAGAGGAAACCACAAATCTATTTTAGAATGGAGATTCTACTTAGAGTGATGCAGCAATAGCAAATCTACTAGAAAAGAACAGTGCACTATGTGAAGAATTTAGAAACTTGAAAAAGGAACAAGAAGCCCAATCAATAATAATGTGTGAAGTTGTTGAACAGAAAAAGAAAGCCGAAGATGACAAGGCTATGGCAGAAGAAGAAAAAAGAATGATGACTACCAGACTTGATGAAAGAACACATGATGTACAAACAATGACAACAAATCAAGTGGACATGGAAAATAAACTACTACTTGTGAATCAGGAGATCAGTAGGAAAGACTTGGAGATTGTAAATCTTAGATCTAAGAAAAGTCAATTGAAAGATGAATTGAGATCTGATAAAGAACTTAATAAAAAAGTGAATGATCTGAGTGAAGCTATGAGCTACTTTGAACAACTAGTGGAAGCATCAAGAATACCTAAAGATTCTTCTAGATTAGGTCACACTAAACAACATACAACCATTGAAGAAGGAGAATCATCTAAGATGGGTGACACAAGGTATGCAAAGCCACGAAACAACAAACCTGTTTGCCACAACTGTGGGAAACCAGGTCATACAACAAACATTTGCCGAAGCAAGAATGGTAAGTCCAATCTAAAAACTAATTTTAATGGTTACTTCTTTAACTGTAATAAATTTGGACATCAAGCATGTCAATGTAATACAAAGGCAAGCAAAACACCTAGACTTGATGGTAATTTCTATAACTGTTACAAATATGGTCATAGAGCACAAGATTGCAGATCTAAAGGTAAACAACAGTGGACATCAAAGGTACAATTGGGATTACAATACATGGCATAGTTTTCATTACTATGGTGAGTATGGACATGTTCTAGAAAATTGCATAAGGACACATTTTAGAGAAAAATATAAAAGTTGGATGAATGGAAGCCTAGTTTGTCACAATTGTCTTAAAATTGGTCATACAAGGAAAGATTGTAAGACTAGGGTACCTGATCCTATTGTTGAGAAAATTAGAGCATAGATGAACAAGACATTGGTTAAGAAGTCTGAACCATTTAGCAGTGAAGCTAGTGAAGCCGAGGTCACCCAATCCAATGGAATAGGTGATCACATCATCTCTAACTAAGAAAAAAAGGTATGTAAGGAACTGTATCTAAAATTATTATCTTACATCAGTTCCTAACATGAAATGTACAAAAGTCCATATTTGTATATATTAAGATGCACCAGGACATATTTTGAAGACAAATGCTGAGTTAAGCCAATTGCACTATAGGTGCCAAGCACCAATCATAGACACTAAGGCCAAGTTCTTTAGTGAGTGCCAAGTTTTTTTGGCTGAGTAAGTTTTATGATGGCCGAGTTTAGTAAGCTAAGTGGGATGCAAGTTGTGTTAAATCTGAGGATAGCTGGCTTGCACTAACTCAATGGGTAGAACATTCATTGCTTACCTACCTTGACCTTTCAAAGTCTATAAAGGATGAATAGTTGACACTTCATTTTTACCTTATGATTTTTACTATTTACAGAGCGATTGAAGTAATTTGCAGAATTGATCTTAACGAAGTTAGTATTGAATATTTTTTTAGCATTTTGTCGGCAATCCTAAGGTGAATAGTGCAAAGCATTACTTGCTAAGGTACTTTGTTTTTCATCTTTTGAACCCTACTTTCAAGATTATGGTTGCAAGTTCATCTGCACCAACTAAGAGTATGGAGGGAGAACAAGAGAAAATTTAGTTAGTACGAAGTGATGAATGTGAACCTCTCAACTTTCGAGCCATTCCTGAAAGTGTGATTCAGAGTGATTTAATAGGAGCCCTCTCATCCATTCCACCCAAGGTACTTATGATTCATGACATTTGATCATGTTATATGGTTAAGATTAGTGAAGTAGGTGATAGTTAATTGAGTAAATCCTATAGCAAATTGTGTGTCAGTGGAGTTCTTAAGGAAGAATTCAAACATTCAGCCGACAAAGGGTTAACTCATGCCCTAGATTTTCCACAAGGTTTCAAAGATGAATGGATTAAGGTTATCCTTAGCTGAGTTCATGACATGTGTATGTGGTTGGATAATGGACCAGTCAAGATCACCAAAAGCATGATTCATTGAGTGACTGGATATCCTGTAGTGAATGGAAAATGGACAATGAGAGATAACAGTAAAGAAGAAATTACATTGAACACTGGAGCCGTATGGAACAATAGAGGTATGACTATCTCTACAATTACTGACCTAGAACTTGATTTTGGAGTAAGAGTAATAGCACATAAGTTCTATCATTCAAGCGGATTGGATAGTGTTCCTTGTACAACCATTGATTAGGCATGGAAAATTGTTAAGAAGAATCATACATATGATCTTGCCAAGCTATAGCAGTCATAATTAGCCGAGAACCTAGCATTAATCAGAAAGGCTAAAATCTCATCATGTATGTTTGGTTCCTTACTAGTCTGTATATTTTTCTACATTCAGGATACATTTCCTACATTGGGAAATATTGTTTGGAAAAAGGATAGACCCATTACACTTTATATTAGTGAATGTATGGAGAAACTAGGAAGTAATTTCAATAGCATTATGGGGAGCTATTTTGTAGAATTCAAGAAGAGAATGAGATTAAGGACTAGAATTCCTAAGTCACTAGTGGAGAAGCACTATGAAGAAATCTATTTTCTAGTTGATACAGATAACACTTATATCCAGGATGTGACACCTAGGATAACATGATTAGAACCATTTCCATACAAAATTAACATTGATGAAGCATTAGCTACCATCATTGCACTCCTAGCCGAGGCAATTGATACTACAGTAGAGAGATTTGAAAATTTTGATGAAGCTAAAGCTAATATTTCTAGAAGTTTGAATGAGAGAACTATGGAGAGGAAAAGAAAGAAGATTGTGAAAAACCTGAAGAAAATAGTTGGTTTAGGTAGTGATGAAGAACCTGAGGATGCACCTTTAGGCCTAACCACTAGACAAGGTGAGGATATATCTACAGAGGAGGAAGTGAGTGCATCAAAAGAGATCGCTAAGAAATCTAAGGGCAAAATACCATCAATTGTCATAATAACCAAGCCGAGCAAAGCTAAACCTAAGGTTACACCTCCTACAGCTAATCGTCCAAGGACTAGAGAATCTACTATTACTTCTCCAATAGAATTACAAACAAAATTATATGGTAAGAGGAAAGTTGTAGAATGTAGTTCTGGAAAGGAAGCTAAGGTTGCACCTAAGGCTAAGCTGAGTAAGCCAGCAAAGAGACCAAGAAGGAGACTAAAATTTGGGATAGATAGTGATGAGGAAAAGATAGAAATTGATGAACCCAGCAACATACCTACAACACAATTCAAGAAACTAGCAAGTATTGATGAGATATGTGACACTTTGAGGAATTCAGCCGGGTTAGCAACTTTTGAGTTAATTAAGATGAGAAATTGAATAATGTGGATATGCACAAATTTTAGGAAGCACTCTTGGATATGATGAGTACTTTCAAATTAACTCCTACAAAGATAGGAAATCATGTGCCAAATGAACTATATGATTTTCTGTCAAGAAAATGGGAATTTACACTTTCCACAGAGAGACACATCAGGGAAGGGACTCCAGCTGAAGTAATACCTGAGTTAACTTCAAAACAAAGAGCCAAATTCATTGAGGATTACAAGAATAGGTTTGTTCCTAAACTCATAGGCTATGCTATTCTAAAAAATGATATTGAAGGTGTAGTACAATAAAGCACAAGGATTTGGAAGGAAATATTTGGATTGGCCGTCTCAAAAGATAAGAAATCTGGTGAGGGGACATCTGAGCAAAAGACAAAAGAAGTTGAAGTGAAGACTACCCCTGAGCCATATATAACTCAAGATCAAATTGCCATAGAAAAAGACAATACCAAAGTTGCATTAGACTCAACTAACTCTATTGATCTAACTGTAGACAGTCCTATGGATTTTATAGTTGATGATCCAAGCAATTTCAATGTCGAGGAACAAGATATGCCAAGTGGTAAATACACTGATTCACCTATTAAGGCAACTAATACTGAAGAAGGAAAGACCATCGCATTCGATGAGATAATTGAAGATGTCAATGATCAGAAAGGTGAAGAGAAACAACAAGCAAATGAACAAGAGGTAAATTCATAGAATCCACCTATTTTAGAGGTTGTGAAAATAGTTTTAGATAGTGGAGTAGTGATAACAGATATTGTTGATAAGCCTAAAGAAGAAGAGGCAATGCAAGTGTTGGTTGATCTACCACACTCTGCATCATCCACTCCTACATGTCCTAAAACTAGGAGTATGTTGAACCCAATGACAATATTGATAGAATTAAAAGAGGCAATGGACATTGACACTATCAAAGGGAAAGGTATCATGCTGCCGAGCATAAATTCTCCAGAGTTGAAGAAAAAGAAAATTTTGACGAAGAAGTCTCAGATTCTAGATGTAACATTAGATGAGGTCATTGTGATTCCACAATGGGGTTCCAATGAGTTATCTTTTGACCAAATAGGGACTCTTCAAGAATTAATTAAGAGGAAGAAGAGACAGGAAGAGATGAAGATAGAACAAAAGCAAAAGTAGGTGTTGCATGACATCAAAGACGTATTTGCAAAGGCTATTGACTTAGAGGATGAAATGCCTCAAGCTCCAATTATTGATCAACTAGTCAACATTGTATAGAAGGTAACTGATGAGGACATAGACAAAAATGAAAAGCTTCTACAATGGTCCAAGAGAAGATTTGAGAGCAAAGTTCTAGAGAAAATCTCAGAAGAGATTGCAAAAAAATAGGTTGAACTTTCTATTCATGTAGAAACTTTAGAGAAAGTTACAGCCAATGTTTATTCTTTGTATAGGAAATTATGTGATGTTGAATTTTTCACAAAGGATAATCTACAGCTTGTTGAGAAGCTACAGTTAGATTTGAGATCAACTGGCACTACTTTGGGTAAAGATACTACCTCTAGTTCTTTACATCTTACTAAGTGATAAATGCACAACGGAGAATAGCCAAGCTTATGGCTGAAGATGGTCAAATAAGGACCAAATTGATAACTATTCAGACAAGCATGTTGCCTCACTTGGAGGTAATATAGAAGGAACTTTCACTTGCAAAGGAGTTATCATAGAGCAATGCAAATCTATTAACTGTAAAAATTTTAGTGAGTCTAGCTACCGAGCTAGAAGTAAAATTGGAAGTTATGAAGATTGCTAAGGAAAGTTGGGATACTAAATTTAAATCCACCCTGCAGCTTCATAAATAATTTTAGGATAAGTACAACTTAACCCCATCAGCAATCAATGAAAAAAACAAGGGGGAAGTTGGTAAGGAAGTATGAAAGGATACAGTATGATACATCAGTACAGAAATATTCCTAGGGGGAGTACTTAGTATACTTAGGAAACATTTTGATGAAATGAACGGAAGTAATGATAAGTGTTTTTGCCACTAATATCAAAGGGGGAGATTTTTAATCTCTAATTTCTATTAATGATTAGAAACCAACACTTAGTCACTCACTTAGGCAGTTTTAGTTGGCTATCACTGTGGCCGAGCTAAAACTATGCAAGGCCAAGCAACATTGCCGAGCAGTTTTCAGTTTGCCTAGTTACATTGCTGGGATGAGTTACATTGCCAAGCCGAGTAGGACATAGAGATGTTAAGTGTTGAGTGATAGAGTAGTCAAGTTCTGAGAAGAACAGTTTTTGTATACACGTCTAGAATGATACAAACTTTGAGGATAAGTGATTTGGCCGACTTATATAAGCTTTTTGGACTGACTTTTGTATGCATTTAATATTCTTCTATAGAGTTAGTTATGCATTTAATTGTTTTATCCTATGCATTATCTATTGTAAACATTAATTGTAATACCATCTTGGTATGGGTATCAGATCTTGATCATTGATCTAGATCTCACTATCAGATTTGAACAGATATATTAGATTGCTTCTAAACTCTATTTTGAAAGTGTGTAAGGAGAGAGAAGACGAAGTGTGTGGTGACTTCATTTTGAAGTGAAATGCACAGAGGGTTATTTTTTTAAGAAGCAGAGATCAAGCAGAGTGACAACACAGTGAACAATAGAGTAAAGTTATATCAGATTATGAGATCATAGAAGGTACTGGAAAGAGGAGATCTGTCATCAGCATCAGAGTGCATAACAAAGGATCAATACTTGAGACATTCTAATCATTGTAAAAGGTGAAAACCTCTTAACAGAGTGGTTCTAGCAAAACTTTCTCATTCTCTTAACAAAGTGCTTACTTTATTGTAAGTTCAAATCCTTTCCCAGGGTAGATTGTAATGATATTTAGCTCTTAACCGGGTAGACCTTTAATAGGGTAGATTACATTTTGTAGTCAACATTGTAGCCTTAACAGGCACACTTTATTACTGTAGTAGTGGAGAATTTTGTGGGTGTCATCCCCACCCCAGTTTTACCTATTTGGGTTTCTGGGTTACCAAGTTATTGTGTTATGTGTTATTTATTTTATTGTGTGGATTCTATCTAAGATTACATTAGATTCATATATGTATGTATGTGGATCAGTTTGTTTTAAGTGTTTAAATTTGAAGATCTGATTCACCCCCATCTCTCAGTATCTTTCTTTACAATTATTATATTTCCAACAAAACCCACCTAACATTTTGAGGTCAAATGCTTCCATTTTAAATTTCACAAAAATTCAAGCTCGTTTGAAATATTAATTTAAAGTTTCAATTTTGCTCCCAGATGTAAAATGTGTCACAAAAATGTTTCAATTTTGCACAATCAGAGGAAAACCCACCTAATATTTTGATGTAAAATGCTTTGATTTTAAATTTCATGAACATCAGAGCTCATTTGAAATATTAACTTAAACTTTCAGTTTTTCTCAATCAGAGGAAAACCCACCTAATAGTCTGATGTCAAATGCTTCTATTTTAAATTTCATGGAGATTCGAGCTCGTTTGAAATATTAATTTAGAGTTTCAATTTTACACAATCAGAGGAAAACCCACCTAATATTTTAATGTCAAATGCTTCCATTTGAAATTTCATGAACGTCAGAGCTCATTTGAAATATTAATTTAAACCTTCAATTTTTCTCAATCAGAGGAGAACACACCTAATATTTTTATGTCAAATGCTTCTATTTTTAATTTCACGAAGATCTGAGCTAGTTTCAAATATTAATTTAAAGTATCAATTTTACACAATTAGAGGAAAATCCACCTAATATTTTTATTTCAAATGCTTCCATTTTAAATTACATGAAGATATTTAAAATATTAATTTAAAGTTTCAATTTTATTCAATCAGATCAAAACCCACCTAATATTTTGATGTCAAATGCTTCTATTTTAAATTTCACGAAGATCCGAGCTCATTTGAAATATTAATTTCAAGTTTCAATTTTACACAATCAAAGGAAAACCCACCTAATATTTTGATGTCAAATGCTTCCAATTTAAATTTCATGAAGATCAAAGCTCGTTTGAGATATTAATTTAAAGTTTCAATTTTGCTCAATCAGAGGAAAATCCACCTAATATTTTGATGTCAAAAGCTTCCATTTTAAATTTCACAAAGATTTGAGATCGTTCGAAATATTAATTTAAAGTTTCAATTTTACACAATCAGAGGAAAACCCACTTAATATTTTCATGTCAAATGCTTCCATTTTAAATTTCATGAAGATCGGATCTTGTTTTAAATATTAACTTAAAGTTTCAATTTTTTCTCAATCAGAGGAAATCCCACCTAATATTTTGATGTCAAATGCTTCTATTTTAAATTTCGTAGAGATCCAGGCTCATTTGAAATAATAATTTCAAATTTCAATTTTACACAATTAGAGGAAAACCCACCTAATATTTTGAAGTCAAATGCTTCCATTTTAAATTTCATGAACATCAGAGTTCCTTTGAAATATTAATTTAAACTTTCAATTTTTCTCAATCAGAGGAGAACCCACCTAATATTTTGATGTCAAATTCTTCTATTTTAAATTTCATGGAGATCCAAGCTCGTTTGAAATATTAATTTAATGTTTCAATTTTACACAATCAGAGGAAAACCCACCAACTATTTTAATGTCAAATGCTTCCATTTTAAATTTCTCGAAGATCAGATCTCATTTGAAATATTAAGTTAAAGTTTTAATTTTGTTCAATCAGAAGAAAACCCACCTAATATTTTGATGTCAAATGCTTCTATTTCAAATTGCACAGAGATCTGAGCTCGTTTGAAATATTAATTTCAAGTTTTAATTTTACACAATTAGAGGAAAACCCACCTATTATTTTGATGTCAAATTCTTCTGATTTAAATTTCACAAACATCGGAGCTCGTTTAAAATATTAATTTAAAGTTTTAATTTTTCTCAATCAGAGGAAAACCCACCTAATATTTTGTTGTCAAATGCTTCCATTTTAAATTTCATGAAGATCCAAGCTCGTTTGAAATATTAATTTAAAGTTTCAATTTTGCTCATGGACGTAAAACATGTCACAACAAAGTTTCAATTTTGCATAATCAGAGGAAAACCCACCTAATATTTTGATGTCAAATGTTTCAATTTTAAATTTCACAAACATCAGGGCTTGTTTAAAATATTAATTTAAATTTTTAATTTTTCTCAATCAGAGGAAAACCCACATAATATTTTTATGTCAAATTCTTCTATTTTAAATTTCATGAAGATCCGACCTTGTTTGAAATATTAATTTAAAGTTTCAATTTTACCCAATCAGAGGAAAACCCACCTAATATTTTAATGTCAAATGCTTCTATTTTAAATTTCACGAAGATAGGATCTCATTTGAAAAAATTAATTTACAGTTTCAATTTTGATCAATAAGAAGAAAACATACCTAATATTTTAATGTCAAATGATTCTATTTTAAATTTCACGGAGATCCGAGCTCGTTTGAAATATTAATTTCAAGTTTCAATTTTACACAATCAAAGGAAAACCCACCTAATATTTTAATGTCAAATGCTTCCAATTTAAATTTCATGAAGGTCAGAGCTCGTTTGAAATATTAATTTAAAGTTTAAGTTTTTGCTCAATAAGAGGAAAACCCACCTAATATTTGATGTCAAATGCTTCCATTTTAAATTCCATGAAGATCCGAGCTCGTTTGAAATATTAATTTAAAGTTTTAATTTTGCTCTCGGATGTAAAATGTGTCACAAAAATGTTTCAATTTTACACAATCAGAGGAAAACGCACCTAATATTTTGATGTCAAATGCTTCTATTTTAAATTTCATGGAGATCCAAGCTCATTTGAAATATTAATTTAAATTTTAAATTTTATACAATTAGAGGAAAACCCACCTAATATTTGATTGTCAAATGCTTCCATTTTAAATTTCATGAAGATCATATCTTGTTTGAAATATTAATTTTAAGTTTTAGTTTTTCTCAATCAGAGAAAAACCCACCTAATATTTTGATGTCAAATGCTTCTATTTGAAATTTAACGAAGATCCAAGGTCATTTGAAATATTAATTTCAAGTTTCAATTTTATACAATAAGTGGAAAACCCACCTAGTATTTTGATGTCAAATGCTTCCAATTTAAATTTCACAAAGATCGGAGCTCGTTTGAAATATTAATTTAAAGTTTGAATTTTACACAATAAGAGGAAAACCCACCTAATATTTGATTGTCAAATACTTCCATTTTAAATTTCATGAACATCGGATCTCATTTTAAATATTAATTTAAAGTTTCAATTTTTCTCAATCAGAGGAAAACCCACATAATATTTTTATGTCAAATGCTTCTATTTTAAATTTTATGGAGATCCGAGCTCATTCAAAAAATTAATTTCATGTTTCAATTTTTCACAATCAGAGGAAAACCCACCTATTATTTTGATGTCAAATGATTCCAATTTAAATTTCACAAAGATTGGAGCTTGTTTGAAATATTAATTTAAAGTTTCAATTTTGTTCAATCAGTGGAAAAGCAACCTAATATTTTGATGTCAAATGCTTCCATTTTAAATTTCATGAAGATCCGAGATCGTTTGAAATATTAATTTAAACTTTCAATTTGGCTCAATCAGAGGAAAACCTACCTATTATTTTGATGTCAAATGCTTCAATTTTAAATTTCACGGAGATCCAAGCTTGTTTGAAATATTAATTTAAAGTTTCAACTTTACACAATCAGAGGAAAACCCACCTAATATTTTAATGTCAAATGATTCCATTTTAAATTTCACAGAGATCTGAGCTCATTTGAAATATTAATTTAAAGTTTCAACTTTAAACAATCAGAGGAAAACCCACCTAATATTTTGATGTCAAATGCTTCCAATTTAAATTTTACCAAGATCGAATCTCATTTGAAATATTAATTTAAAGTTGCAATTTTGCTGAATCAAAGGAAAACCTAGCTAATAATTTAATGTCAAATGCTTCAATTTTAAATTTTACAAAAATCCAAGCTCGTTTGAAATACTAATTTAAAGTTGCAATTTTGCTCCCGAACGTAAAACATGTCACAAAAAACTTTCAATTTTGCACAATCAGAGGAAAACCCACCTAATATTTTGATGTCAAATGCTTCCATTTTAAATTTCATGAACATCGCAACATGTTTGAAATATTAAATTAAACTTTCAATTTTGCTTAATCAGAGGAAAATTGACCTAATATTTTGATGTCAAATGCTTCTATTTTAAATTTCATGGAGATCTGAGCTCATTTGAAATATTAATTTAAAGTTTCATTTTTACACAATCAGAGGAAAACCACTGAATATTTTATTGTCAAATGCTTCCATTTTAAATTTCACAAAGATCGAATCTCGTTTGAAATATTAATTTAAAGCTTTAATTTTGCTCAATCAGAGGAAAACCCACCTATTATTTTGATGTCAAATGCTTCCATTTTAAATTTCACAAAGATTCAACCTCGTTTGAAATATTAATTTAAAGTTTGAATTTTTCTCTCAGACCTAAAACGTGTCACCAAAAAGTTTCAATTTTGCATAATAAGAGGAAAACTGACCTAATATTTTAATGTCAAACATTTTTATTTTAAATTTCTAGATCATCAAATCTCATTTGAAATATTAATTTAAACTTTCAATTTTTCTCAATTAGGCGAAAACCCACCTAATATTTTGATGTCAAATGCTTTTATTTTTAATTTCACAGAGATTCGAGCTTGTTTGAAATACTAGTTTAAAGTTCCAATTTTACACAATCAGAGGAAAACCCACCTAATATTTTAATGTCAAATGCTTCCATTTTAAATTTCATGAAGATCATATCTCATTTGAAACATTAATTTAAAGTTTTAATTTGCTCAATCAGAGAAAAACCCACCTCATATTTTGATTTCAAATGCTTCTATTTTAAATTTCACGGAGATCCAAGCCATTTTGAAATATTAATATCAAGTTTGTATTTTATACAATCAAACGAAAACCCACCTAAGATTTTGATGTCAAACACTTCCAATTTAAATTTCATGAAGATTGGAGCTCATCTAAAATATTAATTTAAAGTTTCAATTTTGCTCAATCAGAGGAAAACCCACCTAATATTTTGATGTCAAAGGCTTCCATTTTAAATTTCACGAAGATCTGAGCTCGTTTGAAATTTTAATTTATAGTTTCAATTTGTTTCCTAGACGTAAAACATGTCACAAAAAAGTTTCAATTTTGCACAATCAGAGGAAAAGACACCTAATATTTTGATGTCAAATGCTTCCATTTTAAATTTCACAAACATCATAGCTCGTTTGAAATATTAATTTAAACTTTCAATTTTGTTCAATCAGAGGAAAACCCACCTAATATTTTCATGTCAAATGCTTCTATTTTAAATTTCACAGAGATCTAAGCTCATTTAAAATATTAATTTAAAGTTTCAATTTTACAAAATTAGAGGAAACCCACCTAATATTTTAATGTCAAATGCTTCCACTTTAAATTTCACAAAGATCGGATCTCATTTGAAATATTAATTTAAAGTTTCAATTTTGCTCAATTAGAGGAAAACCCACCTAATAGTTTGATGTCAAATGCTTCTATATTAAATTTCACGGAGATCTGAGCTTGTTTAAAATATTAATTTCATGTTAAAATTCTACACAATCAGAGGAAAACCCACCTAATTATTTGATGTCAAATGCTTCCATTTAAAATTTCATGAAAATTTGAGCTTGTTTGAAATATTAATTTAAAGTTTCAATTTTGCTCAATCAGAAGAAAACCCACCTAATATTTGACGTCAAATTCTTCCATTTTAAATTATATGAAGATCTGAGCTCATTTGAAATATTAATTTAAGGTTTCAATTTTACACAATCAAAGGAAAACCCACCTAATATTTTAATGTCAAATGCTTCCATTTTAAATTTCATGAAGATCAGATCTCGTTTGAAATATTAATTTAAAGTTTGAATTTTGCTCAATCAGAGGAAAACCCACCTAATATTTTGATGTTAAAAGCTTCTTTTTTAAATTTCACAGAGGTCTTACCTCGTTTGAAATTAATTTCAAGTTTCAATTTTACACAATCAAAGGAAAACCCACCTAATATTTGATGTCAAATGCTTCCATTTTAAATTTCATGAAGATCGGAACTCGTTTGAAATATCAATTTAAAATTTCAATTTTGCTCAATTCGAGGAAAGCCCACCTAATATTTTGATGTCAAATGCTTCCAATTTAAATTTCATAAAGATCAGAGCTTGTTTGAAATTTTAATTTTAATTTTCAATTTTGCTCAATCAGAGGAAAACCCAGCTAATATTTTGATGTCAAATGCTTCTATTTTAAATTTCACAGAGATCCGATCTCATTTGAAATATTAATTTAAAGTTTCAATTTTACACAATTAGGGGAAAACCCACCTAATATTTTAATGTCCAATGCTTCCATTTTAACTTTCTAGAAGATCGAATCTCGTTTAAAATATTAATTTAAAGTTTCAATTTTGCTCAATTAGAGGAAAACCCACCTAATAGTTTGATGTCAAATGCTTCTATATTAAATTTCACAGAGATTTGAGCTTGTTTGAAAGATTAATTTCAAGTTACAATTTTACACAATCAGAGGAAAACCCACCTAATATTTTGATGTCAAATGCTTCCATTTTAAATTTCACAAAGATCTGAGCTTGCTTGAAATATTAATTTGAAGTTTCAATTTTTCTCAATAAGAGGAAAACCCACCTAATATTTTGATGTCAAATGCTTCCATTTTAAATTTTACGAAGATCTGAGCTCATTTGAAATATTAATTTAAAGTTTTAATTTTACACAATCAGAGGAAAACCCACCTAGTATTTTAATGTCAAATGCTTGCATTTTAAATTTCACGAAGATCAGATCTCGTTTGAAATATTAATTTAAAGTTTCAATTTTGCTCAATCAGATGAAAACCCACCTAATATTTTGATGTTAAATGCTTCTATTTTAAATTTCATGGAGATCTGAGCTCGTTTGAAATTAATTCAACTTTCAATTCTACACAATCAGAGGAAAACCCACCTAATATTTTGATGTCAAATGTTTCCAATTTAAATTTCAGAAAGATCGGAACTCATTTTAAATATTAATTTAAAATTTCAATTTTTCTGGATTAAAGGAAAACCCACCTAATATTTTGATGTCAAATGCTTCCAATTTAAATTTCTCGAAGATCAGAGCTCATTTGAAATTTTAATTTAAAGTTTCAATTTTTCTCAATCATAGGAAAACACACCTAATATTTTGATGTCAAATGCTTCCATTTTAAATTTCACGAAGATCCCAGCTCATTTGAAATATTAAATTAAAGTTCCAATTTTGATCTCGGTCCTAAAATGTGTCACAAAAAAGTTTCAATTTTGCATAATCAGAGGAAAACCCACCTAATATTTTGATGTCAAATGCTTCCATTTTAAATTTAATGAATATCCAAGCTTGTTTGAAATATTAATTTAAACTTTCAGTTTTGCTCAATCAGAGGAAAACCCACCAAACATTTTGATGTCAAATGCTTCTATTTTAAATTTCATGGAGATCTAAGCTCATTTGAAATATTAATTTAAAGTTCCAATTTTACACAATAAGAGGAAAACCAACCTAACATTTTAATATCAAATGCTTCCATTTTAAATTTCATGAAGATCAGATCTCGTTTGAAATATTAATTTAAAGTTTCAATTTTGCTCAATCAGAGGAAAACCCACCTAATATTTTGATGTCATATGCTTCTATTTTAAATTTCACTAAGATCCGAGTTCGTTTGAAATATTAATTTCAAGTTTTAATTTCACACAATCAGAGGAAAACCCACCTAATATTTTGATGTCAAATGTTTCCAAATTAAATTTCACGAAGATCGGAGCTTGTTTGAGATATTAATTTAAAGTTTCAATTTTGTTGAACCAGAGGAAAACCCACCTAATATTTTAATGTCAAATGCTTCGATTTTAAATTTCATGAAGATTCGAGCTCATTTGAAATATTAATTTAAATATTCAATTTTGCTCTCGGACATAAAATGTGTCACAAAAAATTTTCAATTGTGCACATTCAAAGGAAACCCACCTAATATTTTGATGTCAAATGCTTCCATTTTAAATTTCACAAACATCAGATCTTTTTTGAAATATAAAGTTAAACTTTCAATTCTGCTGAATCAGAGGAAAACCCACCTAATATTTTGATGTCAAATGCTTCTATTTTAAATTTTACAGAGATCCGAGCTAGTTTGAAATATTAATTTAAAGTTTCAATTTTGCTCAATCAAAGGAAAACCCACCTCATATTTTGATGTCAAATGCTTCTACTTTAAATTTCATTGATATTCAAGCTTATTTTAAATAATAATTTCAAGTTTCATTTTTACAAAATCAGAGGAAAACCCACCTAATATTTTTATGTCAAATGCTTGGAATTTAAATTTCACCAAGATCGTAGCTCATTTGAAATATTAAATTAAAGTTTCAATTTTTCTCAATTAAAGGAAAACCCACCTAATATTTTGATGTCAATTGCTTCCATTTTAAATTTCATGAAGATCTGAGCTCATTTGTAATATTAATTTAAAGTTTTAATTTTTCTCCCAGACGTAAAACGCTTCACAAAAAACATTCAATTTTGCACAATTAGAGGAAAACCCACCGAATATTTTGTTGTCAAATTCTTCCATTGTAAATTTCACAAACATCCGAGGTCAATTGAAAAATATATTTAAACTTTCAATTTTTCTCAATCAGAGGAAAACCCGACTAATATTTTGATGTCAAATGCTTCTATTTTAAATTTCACAGAGATCAAAGCTCATTTGAAATATTAATTTAAAGTTTCAATGTTACACAATCAGAGTAAAACCCACATAATATTTTAATTTCAAATGCTTCCATTTTAAATTTCATGAAGATTGGATTTGGTTTGAAACATTAATTTTAAGTTTTAATTTTTCTCAATCAGAGGAAATCCCACCTAATATTTGATGTCAAATGCTTCTATTTTAAATTTCACGGAGGTCTGAGCTCATTTGAAATATTAATTTCAATTTTCAATTTTACACAATTAGACAAAAACACACCTAATATTTTGATGTCAAATGCTTCCGATTTAAATTTCATGAATATCAGAGCTCGTTTGAAATATTAATTTACAGTTTCAATTTTCCTCAATCAGAGTAAAATCCACCTAACATTTTCATGTCAAAAGCTTCCATTTTAAATTTCATGAAGATTCAAGCTCATTTGAAATATTAATTTAAAGTTTCAATTTTGCTCTCAGACGTAAAACGTGTCACAAAAAAGTTTCAATATGGCACGATTAGAGGAAAACCCACCTAATATTTTGATTTCAAATGCTTCCATTTTAAATTTCACGAACACCAGAGCTCGTTTGAAATATTAATTTAAACTTTCAATTTTTCTCAATCAGAGGAAAACCAACCTAATATTTTGATGTCAAATGCTTATACTTTAAATTTGACAAAGATCCGAGCTCGTTTGAAATATTAATTCAAAGTTTCAATTTTACTCAATAAGAGTAAAACCCACGTAATATTTTGATGTCAAATGCTTCCAATTTAAGTTTCACGAAGATCGGAGATCCTTTGAAATGTTAATTTAAAATTTCAATTTTTCTCATTCGGAGAAAAACCCACCTAATATTTTGATGTCAAATGCTTCCATTTTAAATTTCACGAAGATCTGAGCTCGTTTGAAATATTAATTTAAAGTTTCAATTTTGCTCCAGGACGTAAGACATGTCACAAAAATTTTCAATTTTGCATAATCAAAGGAAAACCCACCTAATATTTTGATGTCAAATGCTTCCATTTTAAATGTCATGATCATCAGAGCTCATTTAAAATATTAATTTAAAATTTCAATTTTGCTCAATCGGAAGAAAACCCACCTAATATTTTGATGTCAAATGCTTCTATATTAAATTTCACGGTGATCCAAGCTCATTTTAAATTAAATTTAAAGTTTCAATTTTACACAATAAGATCAAAACCCAGCTAATATTTTAATGTCAAATGCTTCCATTTAAAATTTCAGGAAGATCAGATCTCGTTTGAATTATTAATTTAAAGTTTCAATTTTGCTCAATCAAAGAAAACCCAACTAATATTTTGATATCAAATGCTTCTATTTTAAATTTCAGAGAAATCTGAGCTCGTTAGAGATATTAATTTCAGGATTCAATTTTACATAATCAGAGGGAAAGCCAGCTAATATTTTGATGTCAAAAGCTTCCAATTTAAATTTCATGAAGATCGGAGCTCGTTTGAAATATTAATTTAAAGTTTAAATTTTTCTCAATCAAAGGAAAAACCACCTAATACTTTGATTTCAAATGCTTCCTTTTTAAATTCCATGAAGATCTGAGCTCATTTGAAACATTAATTTAAAGTTTCAATTTTTCTCTCGTACGTAAAATGTGTCACAAAAAGGTTTCAATTTTGCACAATCAGAGAAAAACCCACCTAATATTTTGATTTCAAATGCTTCCATTTTAAATTTCACAAACATCGGAGCCCATTTGAAATATTTATTTAAACTTTCAATTTTTCTCAATCAGAGGAAAACCCACCTAATATTTTGATGTGAAATGCTTCTATCTTAAATTTCACAGAGATCCGAGCTCATTTGAAATATTTATTTAAAGTTTCAATTTTACTCAATTAGAGGAACAACCACCTAATATTTTAATGTCAAATGCTTCCATTTTAAATTTCATGATAATCGAATCTAATTTGAAATATTAATTTAAAGTTTCAATTTTGCTCAATCAGAGGAAAACCCGCCTAATATTTTGATGTCAAATGCTTCTATTTTAAATTTCACAAAGATCCAATCTTGTTTGAAATATTAATTTCAAGTTTCAATTTTACACAGTCAGAGGAAAACCCACCTAATATTTTGATGTCAAATGCTTCTAATTTATATTTCACGAAGATCGGAGCTCATTTGAAATATTAATTTAAATTTTCAATTTTTCTCAATCAAAGGAAAACCCACCTAATATTTTTATGTCAAATGCTTCCATTTTAAATTTCATGAAGTATTGAGCTCGTTTGAAATATTAATTTAAAGTTTCAATTTTTCTCCCAGACATAAAACGTGTGACAAAAAAGTTTAAATTTTACACAATCAGAGGAAAACCCACCTAATATTTTGATGTCAAATACTTCCATTTTAAATTTCACAAAACTCATAGCTCATTTGAAATATTAATTTAAACTTTTAATTTTTCTCAATTAGAGGAAAACCAACTTAATATTTTGATGTCAAATGCTTCTATTTTAAATTTCACAAAGATCTGAGCTCATTTAAAATATTAATTTAAATTTTCAATTTTACACACTCAGAGGAAAACCCAACTAATATTTTATTTTCAAATGCTTCCATTTTAAATTTCATGAAGATCAGATCTCATTTGAAATATTAATTTAAAGTTTCAATTTTGTTCAATCAGAGAAAAATCCACCTAATATTTTGATGTCAAATGCTTCTATTTTCAATTTTACAGAGATCCGAGCTCGATTGAAATATTAATTTCGAGTTTCAATTTTACACAATCAGTTAAAAACCCACCTAATATTTTGATGTCAAATGCTTTGAATTTAAATTTCACGAAGATCGGAGCTCATTTGAAATATTAATTTAATGTTTCAATTTTTCTCAATTAGAGGAAAACCCACCTAATATTTTGATGTCAAATGCTTTTATTTTATATTTCATGAATATCCGAGCTCATTTGAAATATTAATTTAAAGTTTCAATTTTGCTCCCGGATGTATAATGTGTCACAAAAAAGTTTCAATTTTGCAAAAATCAGAGGAAAATCCACCTAATATTTTAATGTCAAATGCTTCCATTTTAAATTTCACGAACATCAGAGCTCATTTGAAATATTAATTTTAACTTTCAATTTTTATCAATCAGAGGAAAACCCACCTAATATATTTATTGCCAATGCTTCTATTTTAAATTTCATGGAGATCCGAGTTCATTTGAAATATTAATTTCAAGTTTCAATTTTGCACAATCAGAGGAAAACCCACCTAATAATTTAATGTCAAATGTTTTAAATTTAAATTTCACAAAGATCGGAGCTTGTTTGAAATATTAATTTAAATTTTCAATTTTTCTCAATCAGAGGAAACTCTACCTAATATTTTTATGTCAAATGCTTCTATTTTAAATTTCATTAAGATCTGAGCTCATTTGAAATATTAATTTAAAGTTTCAATTTTGCTCCCATATGTAAAATGTGTCACAAAAAAGTTTCAATTTTGCTCAATCAGAGGAAAACCCACTGAATATCTTGATGTCAAATGCTTCCATTTTAAATTTCATGAACATCTAAGCTCATTTGAAATATTAATTTAAAATTTCAATTTTGCTGAATCAGAGGAAAACCCACCTAATATTTTGATGTCAAATGCTTCTATTTTAAATTTCATAGAGATCCGAGCTCATTTGAAATATTAATTTCAACTTTCAATTTTACACAATCAGAGGAAAACCCACCTAATATTTTGATGTCAAATGCTTCCAATTTAAATTTCACGAAGATCGGAGCTCATTTGAAATATTAATTTAAAGTTTAAATTTTGCTCAATCAGAGGAAAGCACACCTAATATTTTGATGTCAAATGCTTCCATTTTTAATTTCACAAAGATCCGAGCTCATTTGAAATATTAATTAAAAATTTCAATTTTGCTCTCGGACGTAAAACGTGTCACAAAAAAGTTTCATTTTTGCACAATCAGAGGAAAACCTATTAGTAATAACTGAGGGGAGGGTGGGGAATCAGTGGCCTCAAAAATTTATGATTCAAACTTAACCACCAATCAATAAACCTCATATTTTTAAGTCCCTATAAGATGCATGCCATTAAATAATATTACTGATTAACTATCTCCTGGTGTTCTCTGTAAATCCTTATTCTTTCTTGATTACCGATAAATTGTATAACTATTTACTGAAACTCAGTAAATAAGCAGAGTATACTGATCAATCATGTGTTAATTATGTTAGATACAAAACAATAAAGAAATGAATCATACACACATAACACATGAATTTTTAACATGGAAACCCTGTTAAGGGAAAAAATCACTGGGACCGGTACCCCAAATTTTCACTCTTCTGAAGTGAGCTCTGTCAGGAGCCAACTCTGTTAAAGGTTACAAACACACTACTAAGTGCAACCTTGTTAGAGGATTTTATACATAGAGGTTGTCACTTAGTATCAGGAATCTATTTCTACCATCCTTGAATCAGCCTCCTTCTTAGACTATCAATAGGTATCAGGAAAATCCAATGCTACTTTCATGAATCAACCTTTTTGGCACACCTTGGGATGTACCTCAATATATAGAAGACTGTTAAGTCCTGCTTAGTTAAGAGACTTGGTGCTTCAATGGTTAAAATGAAACACTATGACTTGTTTCTAATGCAACTTTGAATTGCAGATTTTTAGATCTATTTAAGTACATTACCTCTATGATCAATGTATCAATTCAATCTTTATGCTCCACACTTTCTACTTTGTGATGTTGTGCTTCACTATTCGTTAGTGTCTATAGAATTCCTTAGCTCTCCTTCAGCTTGATTGATCAGGACTATATGAAGTTATTCTTCATTAGTTTCTCTTCAGCATCATCTTTCTATTTACTCCCCATAATCCCCTTCATAAATGAATTAAGCTTGTATCTTATATGGACATGATATTCACTATTTCTTGATTCTTGATTTTTGGCGTGAAAAATAATCCAGCCAAATAGATTTTTAGCATAACTCCTAATTTGTCTCATAATTATCTTCTTTCCAACTGTACAAATCATCTTTAAATCAATCACTTAGCTCTTGTAAAATAAAACAAAGAAAACAACCAGTTAAGTCTATCTTTAGCTCTTGCCAGCTAGATATTTTGTCATTTTCTGAACTCTTTATTCCGTCGGTCACCTCTTTAGTTAGTTTTCGGTGATAATTGACATTTCCGTCAGTGATACTCTTAGTTAGCTTCATGATCTTCGTCTATCAAGGATCATTGGAATTTTAATTGTTAGGCATCCTTCTGACTTTGTCCGTCGGGCATCATTGTGGTTTTTCTTAATTGGGCAATACTATACTTTAGCTCATCGGGTATCACTGTGACTGTTCTTCTTTTCTCTAACTGTCAGTGTGCACTCCATCAGTGTTGTTTGTCACTAAGTGAATACTTGAATTTTATGCATTGTTCAAAGCATAACCTTTGTTCCATTGATTCTCTGATGTCATTGACATTATGTATATGACCGTACAAATGATATCAAGTTGACATCAATGACAATACAAACCATTAACTGATTTAATGCCTTGCATTATCTTCAACTTAACATTGTCAAACATCCAATCAGTTACATGTCATCAATATTTCCCTTTGGCATTGATGGAAACATACTATATTATCACACTATACTATTTCTAATACAAGCTGAAATACAATAGTTGAGATTCATCAAACTACCAATCTTTTTGTCATGTCAACCGATAAATGTCTGACCATCGGTAAGCTCTGTTTTAGCTTAGATTGGATTCTTGCAGCTCTTTGTATTTTGATGTGTTGAGTTTCTCTCCTTGTGTCAATTTATCTCCCTTGATTGTTCTTCTCTATTAATGTCTTTTTCTCTTGTTAACAACTCTCCCATTGTATAATATTTCATATAATTTTCTCTCCCTAAGAATATGATCTCTCCCTGTTGGAGTAGTATGATAGTGGATAATTTTCCTCCCTTTTCTAAAGAATGTGATAATATGGATAATTTCTCCCCCTTTGACAACAATGCCAAAAACATATCTCACAGATATCTTACATTCATGTCAAACAATCTTTTCTCTCTATCCATAATATATTCCTTGAATTTCACTTATCCATCTGCAATATGTCAATATGCTCTGGTGCTTAGTTCTGATATATACATGTCTATATATAGATGTAGCTTTGAAGTTCATCTCTTTGCTTGCATCAACATATCTTATATTATGATAATATGTAGGATGATACAACATTCATTCATTTTACTGACTGGTAGACAAGGGTTTGACCCCTAGTCTCTTTCTCAAGTACTCAAATGTATCCTTTGGTAGTGGCTTGGTGAAGATATCGTCCAATTGTTCTTTTTATTGCACATACTCAAGTATCACTTCCTTTTCTTGAAATTGTTCTATCAAATAATGATACTTGATGGAAATGTGTTTAGTCTTGGAATGTATGACTGGATTCTTGGAAATATTTATTGCATTGGTGTTATCACAATAGATAATCATTGGTTCTGAGATCATTGTATGCATACCTTCCAGTAAATATTTGATCCATGCAATATTTGAGAAATTTGCAGTAGCAACAACATATTATGCTTCCGTAGTAGACTTAGATATCCATCCTTGCTTTTTTCTTATCCATGTGACAAGTCTGTCACCCATAAAGAATGCTCCTCCAGTTGTTCTCTTCTAGTCATCAAGATTACCAGCAAAATCAACATCGGTAAACACTTTAAGTTCAAATTTTCCTTCTCTTCTATACCATAAGCCATACTCCTCAGTTTTCTTCAGATATCTTAAAATCCTTTTCATAGCAATCATATGTGATTCCTTGGGGTTAGCAAAAAATATAGCAACAATTTCTACTACATGTGCAATATCTGGTCTAGTGTGTACAACATACATGAGTTTTCCAATCATTGATTTGTACAAAGTCTAATTTACCTCTGTTGTCTTGTCCTCCTTTGTTAACTTACATCCAGTAGCCATCGGTGTTCCAACTAGTTTGGAATCTTCCATCTTGAATATTTTCAGGACCTCTATAATGTATTTAGACTATGTAATGAAAATACCTTCACTTTGTTGAATAATCTATAGACCAAGAAAGAACTTGATCTCTCCAAACATAGACATCTCAAACTCTTTTCTCATCTAATTAGAAAATTATTTGCATAGCATATCATTGCCTCCAAATATGATGTCATCAATAAATATTTCAGCAATCAAAGTGTTAGCATCAACATCTCCCTTCAAATAAAGATTATTGTTTTCACTAGTCCTTACAAATCCAATACTTATAAAATAGGAATGAATTCATTCATACCAGACTCTAGGAGCTTATTTTAATCCATACAAGGATTGGTGAAGTTTACATACCATGTTTCTCTTGCCTTGATCTACAAACCCTTCTAGTTTCTCAATGTATACCTCTTCTTCAACTATTCCATTTAGGAATGTTGACTTGACATCCTTTTGATATACCTTGAATCCTTTGTAAGCAGCATAAGCAAGTAATATTCTTACACCTTCTATCCTAGCAATGGGTGCAAAGGTTTCTCCATAGTCTATACCTTCCTCTTGTGCATACCCCTTGCATACTATTCTTTCTTTGTTTCTTATGACTTCTCCATTCTCATTCAGCTTATATTTGAATATCCATTTTGTACCAATGGCATTCTTGACATCTAGCCTTGGCACAAGTGACCATGTTTTGTTCTTTTTAATCTACTCAATATCATCATTCATAGCACTTATCCATTTTTCATTATCTAGTGCAGCATTGACAGATTTTGGCTCAAACTCACAAATTAAAGAATTAGAGTTTAAAGACTTACTTCTTGTTCTTGTACCAGCTTTCTTATCTCCTATGATCTAGATCTCTGGATGGTTCATTCTTACATATCTTACAAGTATAGGCTCAACTCTTTGTGTATCAGCTTGATCATCATTTTGATCTTCATTATGTTCTTCATCACCTTGCACATTATTTTGATCATTATCCTAACTGTCGATAATTGCAGTCTGACCGTTGGTTGCAACATTCTGTTGTTCTTGAATTAAGCATTGTTGCTTAGGCAGAGTGTTGGGTTCTTCATAGTATACAAACTTGTTGTATTCCTCTGGTTCTTTTGTGCTTTTGAGCTCATTCTTTTCTACAAATTCATCTATCTTTACATTTTCACTTTCAACAGTTTTGTTAGAAGCCTTGATAAGACATTTATAAGCTTTGCTCTTGGTCAAATACCCAAGAAAGATACCTTCATCAGTTTTGGTGTCAAGCTTTCCATTTCTATCATCCTTTAAGATATAACATTGACTACCAAATATTTTGAAGTAACTTACATTGGGTGTTTTATCATACCATAGCTCATAAGGTGTCTTCTTTGTGTCCTTCTTCAAT
>MU227685.1:77618-98769 GCA_018584345.1 Thuja plicata
TTTCATCTAGATCTTCTTCTTCACTTTCACTTTCACTATCTCTTCTAGATGTGTGTCTATGACTTGATTTTCTTATTCTCATAGAATACTTAAATGTAGACTCTAAGTTTGGTAAGACACTATTATCAAAGTTATTCATCTCAAATGAAATAAGTCTACCTATTAAACTATCAAGATTAACTATATTGTTTACTACTGCTCTCATTTCTTGAATGTCAGAAACTCTAATAGCATATATAGGTATTAAGGTTCTTAAGATTTTACTTACCACTGTCTCCTCTTCAAGTGTACCTCCATCTCCTCATATAGCATTGACTACTTATTTTATTCTTGTGCTATATTATGTGATTTTTTCTCCTTCTTTCATTCTGAGATCATCAAATTTTCCTCTAAGGCTTTCTTCCTTGGCTCTTAGAACATTTGTATCACCTCCATGTACAAGCTTTAGTTTGTCCCACATCTTCTTTGTAGTTTTGCAATCCTTGACATCTTCAAATTCAACATCAGAGAGTTAGGAAGAAAGCTCTATAACCATGCAGTTGTATTCATGCTTTTCTCTTAATTGATCTACTATCAATACTCCTGTAGGAAACACATATTTAGTATCAAAAAATTGAGTAACATCATTACTAATACCTGATAAGTGGAGTCTTATCCTGCTTTTCCATGAAGCAAAGTTGTCTTTGTTCAACTTGGGCACATCTCATCTATTCATCTTGTGATCTTGACTTAGGTCTTGAAACCTTCCTTTCTAAGCACACAAGCACTAATACCAATTTTTAGAAATAACTGAGAGAGGGGGTGAATCAGTGGCCTCAAAAATTTATCCTTCAAACTTAACAAACAATCAATAAAACTCAGATTATTAAGTCCCTACAAGATGCATGCCATGGAATACTATTACTGATTAACTTTCTGTTGGTGTTCTCTGTAAATCCTTATTCTTTCTTGATTATCGATAAGCAGTATAACTATTTACCAAAACACAGTAAATAAGCAGAGTATACCGATCAATCCAGTTTTAATTATGTCAGATACAAAAGAATAAAGAAATGAATCATACACACATAAAACATGAATTTTTAATGTGGAAACCTTGTTAAGGGAAAAAACCACTAGGACCGGCACCCCAAATTTTCACTCTTCTGAAGTGAGCCATGTTAGGATCCAACCCTGTTAAAGGTTACAATCACACTGTTAAATGTGACCTTGTAAGAGGATTTTATGAATAGAATTCACTTATTATCACGCATCTATTGCTACCATCCTTGAATCAGCCTCCTTCTTAGACTTTCAATAGGTATGGGGAAAATCCAATGCTACTTTCATGAATCAACCTTTTTGGCACTCCTTAGGATGTACCTCAATATATAGAAGATTGTTACGTCCTGCTCAGTTAAGAGACTTGATGCTTCAATGGTTAAAATGAAACACTATGACCTATTTCTAATGCAACTTTGAATTGAATATTTTTAGATCTATTTAAGTACATTACCTCTCTGATCAATGTATCAATTCAATTATTTGTGTTCCACACTTTCTGCTCTATGATGTTGTGCTTCACTGTTCATCGGTGTCTACAGAATTCCTTAGCTCTCCTTCATCTTGATTGATTAGGACTGTATGAAGTTATTCTTCATCAATTTCTCTTCAACATCCTCTTTTTATTTACTCCCCTTAATCCAATTCATAAATGATTTAATCTTGTCTCTTATATAGACATGATATTCATTATTTCTTGATTCTTGATTCTTGGTGTGAAAAATAATCCAGCTAATTATATTTAAATCATAACTCCTGATTTATCTCGTAATTATCTTCTTTCCAACTATACAAATCATCTTTAAATCAATCACTTAGCTCTGGTCAAATAAAACAAAGAAAACAACTAGTTAATTCTATCTTTAGCTCTTGCCAGCTAGATATTTTGTCATTTTCTAAACTCTTTGTTCTGTTGGTCACCTCTGCAGTTAGTTGTTAGTGGCAACTGACAGTTTAGTCGGTGAGACTCTTAGTTAGCTTCGTGATCTCTATCAGTTAGGCATCATTGGAATTTTACTCGTCGGGCATCACTGTGGTTTTGCTTTGTCTAGCCATACTATACTTTAGCTCGTCAGGTATCACTGTGACTGTTCTTCTTTTCTCTGACCGTCGGTGTGCACTCCGTCGGTGTTGGTTGTCACTAAGTGAATACTTGACTTTTATGAATTGCTAAAAGCATAACCTTTGTTCCATTGATTCTCTGAAGACTTTTGCATTATGTACATGACCGTATAGATGATATCAAGTTGACATCAATCACAATAAAAACCATTAATTGATTTAAAGCCTTTCATTATCTTCCAATTGACATTATCAAACATCCAATCAGTTACATGTCATCAAAACACACCTAATATTTTGATATCAAAAGCTTCCATTTTAAATTTCAGAAAAATTGGAGCTCGCTTGAAATATTAATTAAAAGTTTCAATTTTGGTCAATCAGAGGAAAACCCACCTAATATCTTCATGTCAAATGCTTCTATTTTAAATTTCAAGGAGATTCGAGATCGTTTGAAATATTAATTTAAATTTTCAATTTTACAGAATCAAAGGAAAACCCACCTAATATTTTAATGTCAAATACATCCATTTTATATTTCACAAAGATCGAATCTCGTTTAAAATATTAATTTAAAGTTTTAATTTTGCTCAATCAGAGGAAAACCCACCTAATATTTTGATGTCAAATGCTTCTATTTTAAATTTCACGGAGATCCGAGCTTGTTTGAAATATTAATTTTCAAGTTTTAATTTTACACAATCAGAGGAAAACCCACATAATATTTTGATGCCAAATGCTTCCAATTTAAATTTCACAAAGATCAAAGCTCGTATTATATATTAATTTCAAGTTTTAATTTTTTTCAATAAGAGGAAAACCCACCTAATATTTGTAGGTCAAATGCTTCCATTTTAAATTTTACAAAGATTCAAGCTCATTTGAACTATAAACTTAAATTTTTAATTTCACTCCTAGACATAAAATGTGTCACAAAAAAGCTTCAATTTTGCACAATCAGAGGAAAACCCATGTAATATTTTTATGTCAAATGCTTCCATTTTAAATTTTACAAACATCGAAGCTCGTTTGAAATATTAATTTAAACTTTTAATATTGCTCAATCAGAGGAAAACCCACCTAATATTTTGAAGTCAAATACTTCTATTTTAAATTTCATGGAGATCCGAGCTCGTTTAAAATATTAATTTAAAGTTTCAATTTTACATAATTAGAGGAAAACCCACCTAATATTTTGATGTCAAATGCTTCCAATTTAAATTTCACAAAGATCGGAGCTCGTTTGGAATATTAATTTCAAGTTTCAACCTTGCTTAATCAGAGGTAAACCCTCCTAATATTTTGATGTCAATTGCTTGAATTTTGAATTTCAAGAAGATCCGAGCTCGTTTGAAATATTAATTTAAAGTTTCAATTTATCTCTCGGGTGTAAAAAGTGTCACAAAAAAGTTTCAATTTTGCACAATCAGAGGAATACCCACCCAATATTTTGATGTCAAATACTCCCATTTCAAATTTCATGAACATCGGAGCTCGTTTGAAATATTAATTTAAACTTTCAATTTTGCTCAATCAGAGGAAAACCCACCAAATGTTTTGATGTCAAATTCTTCTATTTTAAATTTTGCAGAGATCCGAGCTTGTTTCAAATATTAATTTCAAGTTTTAATTTTACACAATCAAACGAAAAACCACCTAATATTTTAATGTCAAATGCTTCCATTTTAAATTCCATGAAGATCGGATCTCGTTTGAAATATTAATTTAAAGTTTCATTTTTTCTCAATAAGAGGAAAACCCACCTAATATTTTGATGTCAAATGCTTCCATTTTAAATTTCATGGAGATTCGAGCTTGTTTGAAATATTAATTTCAAGTTTCAATTTTACACAATCAGAGGAAAACCCACCTAATATTATGATGTCAAATGCTTCCAATTTAAATTTCAGGAAGATCGGAGCTCATTTGAAATATTAATTCAAAATTACAATTTTTCTCAATCAGAGGAAATCCCACCTAATATTTTGATGTCAAATGCTTCCATTTTAAATTTCATGAAGATTGAAGCTCATTTGAAATATTAATTTAAAGTTTTAATTTTGCTCCCGGACATAAAAGGTGTCACAAAAAAGTTCCAATTATGCACAATCAAAGGAACACCCACCTAATATTTTGATGTCTAATGCTTCCATTTTAAATTTCATGAACATTAGAGCTCGTTTGAAATAATATTTTACACTTTCAATTCTGCTCAATCAAAGGAAAACCCACCTAATATTTTGATGTCAAATGCTTCTATTTTAAATTTCGCAGAGATCCAAGCTCGTTTGAAATATTAATTTAAAGTTTCAATTTTACACAATCAGAGGAAAACCCACCTAATATTTTAATGTCAAATGCTTCCATTTTAAATTTCACGAAGATCGGATCTCATTTGAAATATTAATTTGAAGTTTCAATTTTGCTTAATCAAAGGAAAACCCACCTAAAATTTTGATGTCAAATGCTTTTATTTTAAATTTCATAGAGATCCAAGCTCATTTGAAATATTAATTTCAAGTTTCAATTTTATACAATCATAGGAAAACCCACCTAATATTTTGATGTCAAAGGCTTCCAATTTAAATTCACGAAGATTGAAGCTCGTTTGAAATATTAATTTAAAGTTTCAATTTTTCTCAATAAAAGAAAAACCCACCTAATATTTTTATGTCAAATGCTTCCAATTTAAATTTCACGAAGATTGGAGCTTGTTTGAAATATCAATTTAAACTTTCAATTTTTCTCAATCAGAGGAAAACTCACCTAATATTTTGAGGTCAAACGCTTCCATTTTAAATTTCAAGAAGATCTGAGCTCGTTTGAAATATTAATTTAAAGTTTCAATTTTGCTCCCTGGCATAAAATGTGTCACAAAAAAGTTTCAATTTTGCACAATCAGAGAAAAACCACCTAATATTTTGATGTCAAATGCTTCCATTTTAAATTTCATGAATATTGGAGCTCAATTGAAATATTAATTTAAACTTTCAATTTTGCTCAATCAGAGGAAGATCCACCTAATATTTTGATGTCAAATGCTTCTTTTTTAAATTTCACGGAGATCTGAGCTCGTTCAAAATATTAATTTAAAGTTTCAATTTTACACATTCAGAGGAAAACTCACCTAATATTTTAATTTTAAATGCTTCCATTTTAAATTTCACGAAGATCGGAGCTTGTTTGAAATATTAATTTAAATTTTCAAATTTATCAATCAGAGGAAAAACCACCTAATATTTTGAGGTCAAATGCTTCCATTTAAATTTCATGAAGATCTGAGCTCATCTGAAATATTAATTTTAAGTTTCAATTTTTCTCCCAGGCGTAAAACATGTCACAAAAAAGTTTTAATTTTGCACAATCAGACAAAAACCCACCTAATATTTTGATTTCAAATGGTTCTATTTTAAATTTCATGAAGATCCAAGCTCATTTGAAATATTAATTTAAAGTTTTAATTTTGCTCCCGGGCATAAAACATGTCACCAAAAAGTCTCAATTTTGCACAATTAGAGGAAAACCCACCTAATATTTTGATGTCGAATGCTTACATTTTAAATTTTATGAACATCAGAGATCGTTTGAAATATTAATTTAAAATTTCTATTTTTCTCAATCAGAGAAAAACCAACCTAATATTTTGATGTCAAATGATTTTATTTTAAATTTCATGGATATCTGAGCTCGTTTGAAATATTAATTTAAAGTTTCAATTTTACACAATCAGAGGAAAACCCACCTAATATTTTGGTGTCAAATGCTTCCAATTTAAATTTCATGAAGATCAGAGCTTGTTTGAAATATTAATTTAAAGTTTCAATTTTGCTCAATCAGAGGAAAACCCACCTAATATTTTGATATCAAATGCTTCCATTTTAAATTTCACGAAGATCTGAGCTCATTTGAAATATTAATTTAAAGTTTATTTCTCATTTAGGACAAAACCCACCTAATATTTTGATTTCAAATGCTTCTAATTTAAATTTCACGAAGATGAGAGCTCGTTTGAAATATTAATTTAAAGTTTTAATTTTGCTCAATCAAAGGAAAACCCACCTAAGATTTTGATGTCTAATGCTTCCATTTTAAATTTCATGAACATCCAAGCTCGTTCAAAATATTAATTTAAATTTTCAATTTTTCTCCTGAGGGTAAAATGTGTCACAAAAAAGTTTCAATTTCGCACAATCACAGGAAAACCTACCTAATATTTTGATGTCAAATGCTTCTATTTTAAATTTAACGAACATGAGAGCTTGTTTGAAATATTAATTGAAAATTTCTATTTAGCTCTATCTGAGGAAAACCAACCTAACATTTTGATGTCAAATGCTTCTATTTTAAAGTTCACAGTGATCCGTGCTCGTTTGAAATATTAATTTAAAGTTTCAATTTTACAAAATCAAAGGAACACCCATCTAATATTTTAATGTCAAATGCTTCTATTTTAAATTTCACAAAGATCAAATCTCGTTTGAAAATATTAATTTAAAGTTTCAATTTTTCTCAATCAGAGGAAAACCCAACAAATATTATGATATCAAATGGTTCTATTGAAAATTTGACAGATATCCGAGCTTGTTTGATATATTAATTTCAATTTTTAATTTTACACAATCAGAGGAAAACCCATCTAATATTTTGATGTCAAATGCTTTTAATTTAAATTTCACGAAGATCGGAACTCATTTGAAATGTTAATTTAAATTTTCAATTTTGCTCAATCAAACGAAAACCTACCTAATATTTTGATGTCAAGTGCTGCTATTTTAAATGTCATGAATATCCGAGCTCGTTTCAAATATAAATTTAAAGTTTCAATTTCGCTCCCAGAGGTAAAACATGTCACAAAAAAGTTTTAATTTTGCACAATTAGAGAAAGACCCACCTAATATTTTGATGTCAAATGCTTCCATTTTAAATTTCACAAACAATAGAGCTTGTTTGAAATATTAATTTAAAATTTCAATTTTTCTCAACCAGAGGAAAACCCACCAAATATTCTGATGTCAAATGCTTCTATTTTAAATTTCATGGATATCTGAGCTCATTTGAAATATTAATTTAAAATATCAATTTTATACAATTAGAGGAAAACCCACCTAATATTCTAATGTAAAATGCTTCCATTTTAAATTTCACGAAGAAAGGATCTCGTTTGAAATATTAATTTAAAGTTTCAATTTTTCTCAATTAGAGGAAAACCCACCTCATATTTTGATGTCAAATGCTTCTATTTTAAATTTCACAGAGATCTGAGCTCGCTTGAAATATTAATTTCTAGATTCAATTTTACACAATCAGAGGAAAACCCACCTAATATTTTGATGTCAAATGCTTCCAATTTAAATTTCACAAAGATCGGAGCTCATTTGAAATATTAATTTAAAGTTTCAATTTTGCTCAATCAGAGGAAAACCAACCTAATATTTTGATGTCAAATGCTTCCATTTTAAATATCACGAAGATCCAAGCTCGTTTGAAATATTAATTTAAAGTTTAAATTTTGCTCCCTGACGTAAAATGTGTCACAAAAAAGTTTTTATTTTGCACAATCAGAGGTAAACCCACCTAATATTTTCATGTCAAATGCTTCACTTTTAAATTTCACAAACATTGGAGCTTGTTAGAAATATTAATTTAAACTTTCAATTTTTCTTAATCAGGGGAAAACCCACATAATATTTGGAGGTCAAATGCTTCTATTTTAAATTTCACGGAGATTCGAGCTCATGTGAATTATTAATTTAAAGTTTAAATTTTACACAATCAGAGGAAAGCCCACGTAATATTTTAATGTCAAATGCTTCCATTTAAAATTTCACAAAGATCGGATCTCGTCTGAAATATTAATTTAAATTTTAAATTTTGCTCAATCAGAGGAAACCCACCTAATATTTTGATGTCAAATGCATCTATTTAAAATTTCACAAAGATTTGAGCTCATTTGAAATATTAATTTCAAGTATCAATTTTACACAATCATAGGAAAACCCACCTAATATTTTGATGTCAAATGCTTCCAATTTAAATTTCATGAAGATCACAACTTGTTTGAAATATTAATTTAAAGTTTCAATTTTGCTCAATCAGAGGAAAACCCACGTAATATTTTGATGTCAAACGCTTACATTTTAAATTTCATGAAGATTTGATCTTGTTTGAAATATTAATTTAAAGTTTCAATTTTGCTCAATCAGAGAAAAACCCACCTAATATTTTGATGTCTAATGCTTCTATTTTAAATTTTATAGAGGTCCGAGCTCATTTGAAATATTAATAAAGTTTCAATTTTACACAATCATAGGAAAGCCCACCTAATATTTTGATGTCAAATGCTTCCAATTTAAATTTCACGAAGATCGGAGCTCGTTGGAGTTATTAATTTAAAGTTTTAATTTTTCTCAATCAGAGGAAAACCCACCTAATATTTGGATGTCAAACACTTCCAATTTAAATTTCACAAAGATTTGAGCTCGTTTGAAATATTAATTTAAAATTTCAATTTTGCACAATCAGAGGAAAACCCACCTAATATTTTTATGTCAAATGCTTCCAATTTAAATTTCATGAAGATCGAAGGTCATTTGAAATATT
Organism: Thuja plicata; assembly: GCA_018584345.1. Taxonomy (NCBI): domain Eukaryota; kingdom Viridiplantae; phylum Streptophyta; class Pinopsida; order Cupressales; family Cupressaceae; genus Thuja; species Thuja plicata. The sequence continues at coordinate 86,322 of MU227685.1, forward strand.
AATTTAAAAGTTCAATTTTCCTCAATCAGAGGAAAACCAACCTAGTATTTTGATGTCAAATGCTTCCATTTTAAATTTCACAGAGATCCTAGCTCGTTTGAAATATTAATTTTAAGTTTCAATTTTCCTACCGGAGGTAAATGTGTTACAAAAAAGTTTCAATTTTGCACAATCAGAGGAAAACCCACCTAATATTTTTATTTCAAATACTTACATTTTAAATTTCATGAAGATCTGAGCTCGCTTGAAATATTAATTTAAAGTTTCAATTTTACCCCCGGGTGTAAAATGTATCACATAAAAGTTTCAATTTTGCACAATCAGAGGAAAATCCACCCAATATTTTGATGTCAAATGCTTCCATTTTAAATTTCATGAATATCAGAGCTTTCTTGAAATATTAATTTAAAATTTCTATTTTTCTCAATCAGAGGAAAACCAACCTAACATTTTGATGTCAAATGCTTCTATTTAGAGTTTCAATTTTACACAATCAAAGGAAAACCCACCTAATATTTTATTGTCAAATGCTTCCATTGTAAATTTCATGAAGATCAGATCTTGTTTGAAATATTAATTTAAAGTTTTATTTTTTCTCAATCAGAGGAAAACCCAACTAATATTTTGATGTGAAATCGTTCTATTTCAAATTTCACATAGATCCGATCTCGTTTGAAATATTAATTTCAACTTTCAATATTACACAATCAGAGGAAAACCCACCTAATATTTTGATTGTCAAATGCTTCCAATTTAAATTTCACAAAAATCGGAGCTTGTTTGAAATATTAATGTAAAGTTTCAATTTTTCTCAATCAAAGGAAAACCCACCTAATATTTTGATGTCAAATTCTTCCATTTTAAATTTCATGAACATCGGAGTTCGTTTGAAATATTAATTTAAACTTTCAATTTTGCTCCCAGAGGTAAAACACGTAACAAAAAAATTTTGATTTTACACAATCAGAGGAAAATCCACCTAATTTTTGATGTCAAATGGTTCCATTTTAAATTTCATGAACATCGGAGCTTGTTTGAAATATTAATTTAAACTTTCAATTTTGCTCAATCACAGGAAAACCCACCTAATATTTTGATGTCAAATGCTTCTATTTTAAATTTCATGGAGATCCAAGCTCATTTCTAATATTAATTTAAAGTTTCAATTTTACACAATCAGAGGAAAACCCACCTAATATTTTAATGGCAAATGCTTCCATTTTAAATTTCATAAAGATCAGATCTCGTTTGAAATATTAATTTAAAGTTTCAATTTTTCTCAATCAAAGCAAAACCCAACTAATATTTTGATGTCAAATACTCTATTTTAAATTTCACAGAGATCTGAGCTCATTTGAAATATTAATTTCAATTTTCACTTTTACACAATCAGAGGAAAACCCACCTAATATTTTGATGTCAAATGCTTCCAATTTATATTTAATGAAGATCGAAGTTCATTGAAATATTAATTTAAACTTTCAATTTTGCTCAATCAAAGGAAAATCCACCTAATATTTTGATTTCAAATGCTTCTATTTTTAATTTCACGAAGATCCGAGATCATTTGAAATATCAATTTAAAGTTTCAATTTTGCTCCTGGAGGTAAAACATGTCACAAAAAAGTTTCAATTTTGCACAATCAGATGAAAACCCACCTAATATTTGATGTCAAATGCTTCCATTTTAAATTCCACGAACATCAGAGCTCGTTTGAAATATTAATTTAAACTTTCAATTTTGCTCAATCAGAGGAAAACCCACATAATATTTTAATGTCAAATGCTTCTTTTTTAAATTTCACAGAGATCTGAGCTTCTTTAAAATATTAGTTTAATGTATCAATTTTACACAATCAGAGGAAAACCCACCTAATATTTTAATGTCAAATGCTTCCATTTCAAATTTCACAAAGATGGAATCTTATTTGAAATATTAATTTAAAGTTTCAATTTTTCCTTATCAGAGAAAAAACCACCTCATATTTTGATGTCAACTGCTTCTATTTTAAATTTCACAGAGATCTAAGCTCATTTGAAATATTAATTTCAAGTTTTAATTTTACACAATCAGAGGGAAACCCACCTAATATTTTGATGTCAAATGCTTCCAATTTAAATTTCATGAAGATCGGAGCTCATTTTAAATATTAATTTAAAGTTTCAATTTCACTCAATCAAAGCAAAACACACCTAATATTTTGATGTCAAATGCTTCCATTTTAAATTTCATGAAGATCTGAGCTCATTTGGAATATTAATTTAAAGTTTCAATTTTTGGTCCCGGACATAAAACATGTCACAAAAAAGTTTCAATTTTGCACAATCAGAGGAAAACCCACCTAATATTTTGATGTCAAATGCTTCCATTTTAAATTTCATGAACATTGGAGCTTCTTTGAAATATTTATTTAAACTTTCTATTTTGCTCAATCTAGGGAAAACCCACCTAATATTTTGATGTCAAATACCTCTATTTTAAATTTCACAGAGATCTGAGCTCGTTTGAAATATTAATTTAAAGTTTCAATTTTAGACAATCAGAGGAAAACCCACATAATATTTTAATGTCAAATGTTTCCATTTTAAATTTCAGGAAGATCAGATCATTTGAAATATTAATTTAAAGTTTCAATTTTTCTCAATTAGAGGAAAGCTCACCTATTATTTTGACGTCAAATGCTTCCATTTTAAATTTCACGAACATCTGAGCTCATTTGAAATATTAAATTAAAGTTTCAATTTTTCTCCCAGATGTAAAACCTGTCACGGAAAAGTTTCAATATTGCACAATTAGAGGAAAACCCACCTAATATTTTTATGTCAAATGATTCCATTTTAAATTTCAAAAATATTGGAGCTCGTTTGAAATATTAATTTAAACTTTCAATTTTGCTCAATCAGAGGAAAACCCACCTAATACTTTGATGTCAAATGCTTCTATTTTAAATTTAACGAAGATCTGAGCTCGTTTGAAATATTAATTTAAAGTTTCAATTTGGCACAATTAGAGGAAAACCCCCCCAATATTTTAATGTCAAATGCTTCCATTTTAAATTTCACAATGATCGGATCTCTTTTGAAATAATAATTTAAAGTTTCAATTTTGCTCAATCAGAGGAAAACCCAACTAATATTTTGATATCAAATGCTTCTATTTAAAATTTCACAGAGATCTGAGCTTGTTTGAAATATTAATTTCAAGTTTCAATTTTACACAATCAGAAGAAAACCCACCTTATATTTTGATGTCAAATGCTTCCAATTTTAATTTCATGAATATCGGAGCTCATTTAAAATATTAATTTAAAGTTTCAATTTTGCTGAATCAAAGGAAAACCCACCTAATATTTTGATGTCAAATGCTTCCATTTTAAATTTTCACGAAGATTCGAGCTCATTTGAAATATTAATTTAAAGTTTCAATTTTTCTCCTAGACGTAAAATGTGTCAAAAAAAAGTTTCAATATTGCACAGTCAGAGGAAAACCCACCTAATATGTTGATGTCAAATGCTTCCATTTTAAATTTCACAAAAATCAGAGCTCGTTTGAAATATTAATTTAAACTTTCAATTTTTCTCAATCAGAGGAAAACCCACCTAATATTTTGATGTCAAATCCTTCTATTTTAAATTTCACAGAGATCTGAGCTTGTTTGAAATATTAATTTAAAGTTTCAATTTTATACAATTAGAGGAAAACCAACCTAATATTTTAATGTCAAATGCTTCCATTTTAAATTTCACAAAGATAGGATCTTGTTTGAAATATTAATTCAGAGTTTCAATTTTGCTCAATCAGAGAAAAACCCACCTAATATTTTAATGTCAAAAGCTTCTATTTTAAATTTCACAGAGATCCGAGCTCATTTGAAATGTTAATTTCAAGTTTCAATTTTAAACCCTTATATTTTGATGTCAAATGCTTCCAATTTAAGTTTCATGAAGATCGGAGCTTGTTTTAAATATTGATTTAAAGTTTCAATTTTGCTCAATCAGAGGAAAACCCACCTAATATTTTTTATGTCAAATTCTTCCATTTTAAATTTCATGAACATTGGAGCTCGTTTGAAATATTAATTTAAAATTTCAATTTTGCTGAATCAGAGGAAAACCCACCTAATATTTTGACGTCAAATGCTTCTATTTTAAATTCCACAGAGATCTAAGCTCGTTTGAAATATTAATTTAAAGTTTCAATTTTACACATTCAGAGGAAAATTTACATAATATTTTTATATCAAATGTTTCCATTTTAAATTTCAGGATCGGATCTCATTTGAAATATTAATTTAAAGTTTCAATTTTGCTCAATTAAAGGAAAACCCACCTAATATTTTGATTTCAAATGCTTCTATTTTAAATTTCATGGAGATCCGAGCTCGTTTGAAATATTAATTTCTAGTTTCAATTTTACACAATCAGAGGAAAACCCACCTAATATTTTGATGTTAAATGCATCCAATTTAAAATTTGACGAAGATCAGAGGTCATTTGAAATATTAATTTAAAGTTTCAATTTTGATCAATCATTTGAAAACCCACCTAATATATTGATATCAAATGCTTCCATTTTAAATTTCATGAAGATGCGAGCTCGTTTGAAATATTAATTTTAAGTTTCAATTTTGCTCCCAAGCGTAAAATGTGTCAAAAAAAAGTTTCAATTTTGCAAAATTAGAGGAAAACCCACCTAATATTTTGATGTCAAATCCTTCGATTTTAAATTTCATGAACATCGGAGCTCGTTTGAAATATTAAATTAAAATTTCTATTTTGCTCAATTAAAGGAAAACCAACCTAATATTTTGATGTCAAATGCTTCTATTTTAAATTTCATGGAGATCCGAGCTCATTTGAAATATTAATTTAAAGTTTCAATTTTAGACAATTAGAGGCAAACTCACCTAATATTTTGATGTAAAATGCTTCCAATTTAAATTTCACGAAGATCACAGCTTGTTTGAAATATTAATTTAAAGTTTTAATTTTGTTCAATCAGAGGAAAATCTACCTAATATTTTGATATTAAATGCTTCCATTTTAAATTTCACGAATATCTGAGCTCGTTTGAAATATTAATTTAAATTTTATTGCTCATTTAGGGGAAAACCCACCTAATATTTTGATGTCAAATGCTTCTATTTTAAATTTCACAAAGATCGGACCTTGTTTGAAATATTAATTTAAAGTTTCAATTTTTCTCAATCAGAGGAAAACCCACGTAAGATTCTGATGTCAAGTGCTTCCATTTTAAATTTCACAAAGATCCGAGCTCATTTGGAATATTAATTTAAAGTTTAAATTTTTCTCAAGGGCGTAAAACGTGTCACAAAAATGTTTCAAATTTGCACAATCACAAGAAAACCCACACAATATTTTGATGTCAAATGCTTCAATTTTAAATTTCACTAACAACAGAGCTTGTTTGAAATATTAATTTAAAATTTTTATTTTGCTCTATCAGAGGAAAACCAACCTAATATTTTGATGTCAAATGCTTCTATTTTAAATTTCACGGAGATCCGAGCTCGTTTGAAATATTAATTTAAAGTTTCAATTTTACACAATCAGAGGAAAACCCACCTAATATTTTGATGTCAAATGCTTCCATTTTAAATTTCATGACGAGGGGACCTCTTTTGAAATATTAATATAAAGTTTCAATTTTGATCAATCAAAGCAAAACCCAACTAATATTTTGAAGTGAAATGGTTCTATTTTAAATTTAACAGAGATCTGAGCTTGTTTGAAATATTAATTTCAAGTTTCAATTTTACACAATCAGAGAAAAATCCACTTAATATTTTGATGTCAAATGCTTCCAATTTAAATTTCACAAAGATCAGAACTTGTTTGAAATATTAATTTAAAGTTTCAATTTTTCTCAATCAAAGGAAAACCAGCCTAATATTTTATTGATAAATGCCTCTATTTTAAATTTCATGAAGATCCGAGCTCATTTAAAATATCAATTTAAAGTTTCAATTTTGCTCGCGGAGGTAAAACTTCTCAAAAAAAAGTTTCAATTTTGCACAATCAGAGGAAAACCCACCTAATATTTTGATGTCAAATGCTTCCATTTTAAATATCACGAACATCGAAGCTCATTTGAAATATTAATTTAAACTTTCTATTTTTCTCATTAGAGGAAAACCCACCTAATATTTTGATGTCAAATGCTTCTATTTTAAATTTCATGGAGATCAGAGCTTGTTTGAAATATTAATTTAAAGATTCAATTTTACACAATCAGAGGAAAACCCACCTAATATTTTAATGTCAAATGCTTCCATTTTAAATTTCATCAAGATCAGATCTCGTTTGAAATATTAATTTAAAGTTTCAATTTTGCTCAATTAGAGGAAAACCCACCTAATATTTTCATGTCAAATGCTTCTATTTTAAATTTCACGAAGATCTAAGCACGTTTGAAATATTAATTTAAAGTTTCAATTTTACACAAGCATAGGAAAACCCACCTAATATTTTAATATCAAATACTTCCATTTTAAATTTCACAAAGATAGGATCTTGTTTGAATTATTTATTCAAAGTTTTAATTTTTCTCAATCAGAGAAAAACCCACCTAATATTTTAATGTCAAATGCTTCTATTTTAAATTTTATGGAGATCCGAGCTCATTTGAAATGTTAATTTCAAGTTTCAATTTTACAAAATCAGAGGAAAACCCACCTAACATTTTTATATCAAATGCTTCCAATTTAAATTTCATGAAGATCAGAGCTTGTTTGAAATATTAATTTAAAGTTTCAATTTTTCTCAATCAGTGGAAAACCCACCTAATATTTTTGTCATATGGTTCCATTTTAAATTGCACGAAGATCCGAGCTCGTTTGAAATATTAATTTATAGTTTCAATTTTGCTCCCGGGCATAAAACGTGTCACAAAAAAGTTTCAATTTTGCACAATTACAAGAAAACCCACCTAATATTTTGATGTCAAATGCTTCCATTTTAAATTTCATGAACATTGGAGCTCGTTTACAATATTAATGCAAACTTTCAATTTTGCTCAATCAAAGGAAAACCCACCTAATATTTTGATGTCAAATGCTTCTATTTTAAATTTCACGAAGATCCGAGCTAGTTTGAAATATTAATTTAAAGTTTCAATTTTACACATTCAGAGGAAAAATCACGTAATATTTTTATTTCAAATGCTTCCATTTTAAATTTCACGAAGATGGGATCTCGTTTGAAATATTAATTTAAACTTTCAATTTTTCTCAATAAGAGGAAAACCCACCTATAATTTTGATGTCAAATGCTTCTATTTTAAATTTCACATAGATCCGAGCTCGTTTGAAATATTAATTTCAAGTTTCCATTTTACACAATCAGAGGAAAACACACCTAATATTTTGATGTCAAATGCTTCCAATTCAAATTTCAGGAAGATCAGAGCTCGTTTGACATATTAATTCAAAGTTTCAATTTCACTCAATCAGAGGAAAACCCACCTAATATTTTGATGTGAAATGCTTCCATTTCAAATTTCATGAAGATCTGAGCTCATTTGAAATATTAATTTTAAGTTTTAATTTTTCTCTCTGACATAAAATGTGTCACAAAAAGATTCAATTTTGCACAATCAAAGGAAAACCCACCTAAAATTTTGATCTTAAATGCTTCAACTTTAAATTTCAGGAACATTGGAGTTCATTTCAAATATTAATTTAAATTTTCAATTTTTCCTAATCAGGGGAAACCCCACCTAATATCGTGATGTCAAATGCTTCTATTTTAAATTTCACAGAGATTCAAGCTCATTTGAAATATTAATTTAAAGTTTCAATTTTACACAATCAGAGGAAAACCCACGTAATATTTTAATGTCAAATGCTTCCATTTTAAATTTCATGAAGATCGGATCTCATTTGAAATATTAATTTAAATTTTTAATTTTGCTCAATCAGAGGAAAACCCACCTAATATTTTGATGTCAAATGCTTCTATTTTAAATTTCATAGAGATCTGAGCTCGTTTGAAATATTAATTTCAAGTTTCAATTTTATACAATCAGAGGAAAACCCACCTAATAATTTGATGTCAAATGCTTCCAATTTAAATTTCACAAAGATCATAGCTCATTTGAAATATTAATTTAATGTTTCAATTTTTCTCAATCAGAGGAAAACCCACCTAATATTTTGATGTTAAATGCTTCCATTTTAAATTTCACGAAGATCCGATCTTGTTTGAAGTATTAATTTAAAGTTTCAATTTTGCTCAATCAGAGGAAAACCCACCTAATATTTTGATGTTGAATGCTTCTATTTTAAATTTCATAGAGATCTGAGCTCTTTTGAAATATTAATCAAGTTTCATTTTTACACAATCAGAGTAAAACCCACCTAATATTTTGATGTCAAATGCTTCCAATTTAAATTTGACAAAGATCAGAGCTCGTTTGAAATATAAATTTAAAGTTTCAATTTTGCTCAATCAGAGGAAAACCCACCTAGTATTTGGATATCAAATGCTTCCATTTTAAATTTTACAAAGATCTGAGCTCGTTTGAAATATTAATTTAAAATTTCAATTTTGCACAATCAAAGGAAAACCCACCTAATATTTTGATGTCAAATGCTTCCATTTTAAATTTCACAAAGATCCCAAATCGTTTTAAATATTAATTTAAAGTTTTAATTTTGCTCAATCAGAGGAAAAACAACCTAATATTTTGATGTCAAATGCTTCAATTTTAAATTTCACAGAGATCTGAGCTCGTTTGAAATATTAATTTCAAGTTTTAATTTTACACAATCAGAGGAAAACCTAGCTAATATTTTGATGTAAAATGCTTCCAATTTAAATTTCATAAATATCGGAGCTCGATTGCAATATTAATTTAAAGTTTCAATTTTGTTCAATCAATGGAAAACCCACCTAATATTTTGATGTCAAATGCTTCCATTTTAAATTTTGCAAAGTTCTTAACTCGTTTGAAATATCAATTTTAAGTTTCAATTTTGCTCCTGGAGGTAAAATGTGTCACAAAAAAGTTTTAATTTTGAACAATCAGAGGAAAACCCACCTAATTTTTTATGTCAAATGCTTCAATTTTAAATTTCATGAACATCGAAGCTGGTTTGAAATATTAATTTAATCTTTCAATTTTTCTCAATCAGAGGAAAACCCACCTAATATTTTGATGTCAAATACTTCTATTTTAAATTTCATGGAGATTCGAGCTCGTTTGAAATATTAATTTAAAGTTTAAATTTTAGACAATCAGAGGAAAACCCACGTAATATTTTAATGTCAAATGCTTCCATTTTAAATTTCACAAAGGTCGGATCTTTTTTGAAATATTATTTTAAAGTTTCAATTTTGCTGAATCAGAGGAAAAAGCACCTCATATTTTGATGTCAAATGCTTCTAATTTAAATTTCATGGACATCTGAGCTTGTTTGAAATATTAATTTCAAGTTTCAATTTTACACAATCAGAGGAAAACCCACCTAATATTTTGATGTCAAATGCTTCCAATTTAAATTTCACAAAGATCAGAGCTTGTTTGTAATATTAATTTAAAGTTTGAATTTTTTTCAATCAAAGGAAAACCCACCTAATATTTTGATGTCAAGTGCTTCCATTTTAAATTTCATGAAGATCTGAGCTCGTTTGAAATATTAATTTAAAGTTTCAATTTTGCTCCCAAACGTAAAACGTGTCACAAAAAAGTTACAATTTTACACAATAAGAGGAAAACCCACCTAATATTTTGATGTCAAATTCTTTCATTTTAAATTCCATAAACATTGGAGCTCATTTGAAATATTTATTTAAACTTTAAATTTTGCTCAATCTGGGGAAAAATGACCTAATATTTTGATGTCAAATGCTTCTATTTTAAATTTCACAGAGATCCGAGCTCATTTAAAATATTAATTTAAAGTTTCAATTTCACACAATCAGAGGAAAAGCCACCTAATATTTTAATGTCAAATGTTTCCATTTTAAATTTCATGAAGATCGGATCGTTTGAAATATTAATTTAAAGTTTCAATTTTGCTCAATCACAGGAAAACCCACCAATTATTTTCATGTCAAATGCTTGCAATTTAAATTTCATGAAGATTTGAGCTCGTTTGAAATCTTAAATTAAATTTTCAATTTTTCTCTCGGATGTAAAACGTGTCACAAAAAAGTTTCAATTTTCCAAAATTAGAGGAAAACCCACCTAATATTTTGATGTCAAATGCTTCCATTTTAGATTTCAAAAAACCCTGGAGCTCGTTTGAAATATTAATTTAAATTTTCAATTTTGCTTAACCAGAGGAAAACACACCTAATATTTTAATTTCTAAGGCTTCTATTTTGAATTTCATGGAGATCTGAGCTCGTTTGAAATATTAATTTAAAGTTTCAATTTGACACAATCAAAGAAAAACCCACCTAATATTTTAATGTCTAATGCTTCCATTTTTAATTTTATGAAGATTGGATCTCTTTTGAAACATTAATTTTAAGTTTCAATTTTTCTCAATTAGAGGAAAAGCCAACTAATATTTTGATGGCAAATGCTTCCAATTGAAATATCACGAAGATCGGAGCTTGTTAGAAATATTAATTTAAAGTTTCAATTTTTCTCAATCAGAGGAAAACCCAACTAATATTTTAATGTCAGATGCTTCCAATTTAAATTTCATGAAGATCGGAGCTCGTTTGAAATATTAGTTTAAAGATTCAATTTTATACAATAAGAGGAAAACCCACCTAATATTTTGGTGTCAAATGCTTCCAATTTAAATTTCATGAAGATCGGAGCTCGTTTTAAATATTAATTTAAAGTTTCAATTTTTCTCAATCAGACAAAAACCCACCTAATATTTTGATGTCAAATGCTTCCATTTTAAATTTAATGAAGATCCAAGTTCATTTGAAATATTAATTTAAAGTTTCAATTTTTCTCCTAGATGTAAAACATGTCACAAAAAAGTTTCAATTTTGCACAATCATAGGAAAACCCACCTAATATTTTGATGTCAAATGCTTCCATTTTAAATTTCACAAACATCAGAGCTTGTTTGAAATATTAATTTAAAAATTCAATTTTTCTCAATCACCGGAAAACCCACCTAATATTTTCATAAATGGTTTTATTTTGAATTTCACAGAGATCTGAGCTTGTTTGAAATATTAATTTCAAGTTTCAATTTTACACAATCAGAGGAAAACCCACCTAATATTTTGATGTCAAATGCTTCCAATATAAATTTTTCAAAGATTGGAGCTCATTTGAAGTATTAATTTAAAGTTTCAATTTGGCTCAATAAGAGGAAAAGCCACCAAGTATTTTGATGTCAAATGCTTCCAATTTAAATTTCACAAAGATCGAAGCTTGATTGAAATATTAATTTAAAGTTTCAATTTTGCTCAATCAGAGGAAAACCCACCTAATATTTTGATGTCAAATGTTTCAATTTTAAATTTCATGAAGATCCGAGCTTGTTTGAAATATTAATTAAATGTTTCACTTTTGATCCCAGACGTAAAATGTGTCACAAAAAAGTTTCAATTTTACAAAATCAGAGGAAAAGCCACCTAATATTTAATGTCAAATGCTTCCATTTTAAATTTCACAGAGATTGGATCTCGTTTGAAATATTATTTTAAAGTTTTAGTTTTTCTCAATCAGAGGAAAACCCACCTAATATGTTGATGTCAAATGCTTCTATTTTAAATTTCACAGAGATCCAAGCTCGTTTGAAATATTAATTTCAAGTTTCAATTTTACACAATTAGAGGAAAACCCACCTAATATTTTGATGTCAAATGCTTCCAATTTAAATTTCATGAAGATCAGAGCTTGTTTGAAATATTAATTTAAAGTTTCAATTTGGCTCAATCAGAGGAAAACCCAACGAATATTTTGATGTCAAATGCTTCTATTTTAAATTTCACAGAGATTCAAGCTCATTTGAAGTATTAATTTAAAGTTTAAATTCTACACAATAAGAGGAACCCACCTATTATTTAATGTCAAACGCTTCCATTTTAAATTTCACAAAGATCAGATCTCGTTTGAAATATTAATTTAAAGTTTCATTTTTTCTCAATCACAGGAAAACCCACCTAATATTTTGATGTCAAATCCTTCCAATTTAAATTTTATGAAGATCGGAGCTCATTGTAAATATTAATTTAAAGTTTCAATTTTGCACAATCAGAGGAAAACCCACCTAATATTTTGATGTCAAATCCTTCCAATTTAAATTTCACAAATATCAGAGCTCATTACAAATATTAATTTAAAGTTTCAATTTTTCTCAATCAGAGGAAAACCCACCAAATATTTTGATGTCAAATGCTTCTATTTTAAATTTCACAGAGATTCAAGCTCATTTGAAGTATTAATTTAAAGTTTAAATTCTACACAATAAGAGGAACCCACCTATTATTTAATGTCAAACGCTTC
>MU227685.1:98819-122649 GCA_018584345.1 Thuja plicata
AAAGTTTAAATTCTACACAATAAGAGGAACCCACCTATTATTTAATGTCAAACGCTTCCATTTTAAATTTCACAAAGATCAGATCTCGTTTGAAATATTAATTTAAAGTTTCATTTTTTCTCAATCAAAGGAAAACCCACCTGATATTTTGACGTCAAATGCTTCTATTTTAAATTTTGCGGAGATCCAAGCTCATTTGAAATATTAATTTCCAGTTTCAATTTTACATAATCAGAGGAAAACCCACCTATTAAATTTATGTCAAATGCTTCTAATTTAAATTTCATGAATATCGAAGCTCGTTTGAAATATTAATTTAAAGTTTAAATTTTTCTCATTCAGAGGAAAACCCACCTAATATTTTGATGTCAAATGCTTCCATTTTAAATTTTTGGAAGATTCAGGTTTGTTTGAAATATTAATTTAAGTTTCATTTTTACTCCCGGACGTAAAATGTGTCACAAAAAAGTTTCAATTTTGCACAATCAGAGGAAAACCCACCTAATATTTTGAAGACAAATGCTTCAATTTTAAACTTCATCAATATCTGAGCTCGTTTGAATTATTAATTTAAGTTTCAATTTTTCTCCCGGACGTAAAACATGTAACAAAAAAGTTTCAATTTTAAACAATCAAAGAAAAACCCACCTAATATTTTGATGTCAAATGCTTCCATTTTAAATTTCACGAACATCGGAGCACAGTTGAAATATTAATTTAAACCTTCAATTTTTCTCAATCAGCAGAAAACCCACCTAATATTTTGATGTCAAATGCTTCTATTTTAAATTTCACGGAGATCCAAGATCATTTGAAATATTAATTTAAATTTTCAATTTTACACAATCATAGGAAGACCCACCTAATATTTTAATGTCAAATACTTCCGTTTTAAATTTCTTGAAGATCGGATCTCATTTGAAATATTAATTTAAAGTTTCAATTTTGCTCAATCAAAGGAAAACCCACCTAATATTTTGATGTCAAATGCTTCAATTTTAAATTTCATGGAGATTTGAGCTCGTTTGAAATATTAATTTCAAGTTTCAATTTTACACAATCAGACAAAAATTCACCTAATATTTTGATGTCAAATGCTTCCAATTTAAATTTCATGAAGATCAGAGCTCGTTTGAAATATTAATTTAAAGTTTCAATTTTGCTCAATCAGAGGAAAACCCAGATAATATTTTGATGTTGAATGCTTCCATTTTAAATTTCATGAAGATCGTAGCTCGATTGAAATATTAAATTAAAGTTTCAATTTTGCTCCCAGACGTAAAACTTGTCACAAAAATGTTTCAATTTTGCACAATCAGAGGAAAACCCACCTAATATTTTGATGTCAAATGCTTCCATTTTAAATATCATGACATCGGAGCTCATTTGAAATATTAATTTAAACTTTCAATTTTACTCAGTCAGAGGAAAACCCACCTAATATTCTGATGTCAAATACTTCTATTTTAAATTTTAGTGAGATCTGAGATTGTTTGAAATATTAATTTAAAGTTTCAATTTTACACAATTAGAGGAAAACCCACCTAATATTTTAATGTCAAATCCTTTGATTTTAAATTTCACGAAAATCAGATCTTCTTTGAAATATTAATTTAAAGTTTTAATTTTTCTCAATTATAAGAAAACCCACCTAATATTTTGATGTCAAATGCTTCCATTTTAAATTTCACAAAGATCTGAGCTCGTTTAAAATATTAATTTAAAGTTTCAATTTTGCTCCGGGACATAAAACGTGTCACAAAAAAGTTTCAATTTTACACAATCACAGGAAAGCCCAGCTAATAATTTGATGTCAAATGCTTCCATTTTAAATTTCATGAACATCAGAGCTTGTTTGAAATATTAATTTAAACTTTAAATTTTGCACAATCAGAGGAAAACCCACGTAATAATTTTGATGTGAAATGCTTCTATTTTAAATTTCATGGAGATCCGAGCTCATTTGAAATATTAATTTAAAGTTTAAATTTTACACAATCAGAGGAATACCCACCTGATATTTTGATGTCAAATGCTTCTAGTTTAAATTTCACAAAGATCTGAGCTTGTTTGAAATATTATTTTCAACTTTCAATTTTACACAGTCAGAGGAAAACCCACCTAATATTTTGATGTCAAATGCCTCCAATTTAAATTTCATGAAGATTGGAGCTCGTTTGAAGTATTAATTTAAAGTTTCAATTTTTCTCAATCTGAGGAAAACCCACCTAATATTTTGATGTCAAATGCTTCCATTTTAAATTTCATTAAGATCCGAGCTCGTTTGAAATATTAATTTAAAGTTTCAATTTTGCTCCCGGACGTAAAATGTTTCACACAAAAGTTTAAATTTTGCTGAATCAGAGGAAAACCCACCTAATATTTTGATGTCAATTGCTTCTATTTTATATTTCATGGAGATTTGAGATGGTTAGAAATATTAATTTAAAGTTTCAATTTTACACAATGACAGGAAAACCCACCTAATATTTTAATGGCAATTGCTTCCATTTCAAATTTCATGAAGATCGGATCTCATTTGAAATATTAATTTAAAGTTTCAATTTTGGTCAGTCA
This sequence comes from Thuja plicata, assembly GCA_018584345.1. Taxonomy (NCBI): domain Eukaryota; kingdom Viridiplantae; phylum Streptophyta; class Pinopsida; order Cupressales; family Cupressaceae; genus Thuja; species Thuja plicata. The sequence continues at coordinate 101,397 of MU227685.1, forward strand.
TAGGAAAACCCACATAATATTTTGATGTCAAATGCTTTTATTTTAAATTTCAAGGAGATCCGAACTCGTTTGAAATATTAATTTCAAGTTTCATTTTTACACAATCTGAGGAATACCCACTTAATATTTTGATATCAAATGCTTCCAATTTAAATTTCATGAAGGTTAGAGCTTGTTTGAAATATTAATTTAAAGTTTCAATTTTGCTCAATCAAACAAAAACCCACCTAATATTTTGATGTCAAATGCTTCTATTTTATATTTTTCGAAGATCTGAGCTCATTTAAAATATTAATTTAAAGTTTCAATTTTGCTAGCAGATGTAAAACGTGTCACAAAAAAGTTTCAATTTTGAACAATTAGAGGAAAACCCACCTAAGATTTTGATGTCAAATGATTCCATTTTAAATTTCACAAACATCGGAGCTCGATTAAAATATTAATTTTAAACTTTCAATTTTGCTCAATGAGAGGAAAACCCACCTGATATTTTGATGTCAAATCCTTCTATTTTAAATTTCACAGAGATCCGATCTCGTTTGAAATATTAATTTTAAGTTTCAATTTTACACAATCAGAGGAAGACCCACCTAATATTTTAATGTCAAATGCTTCCATTTTAAATTTCGAGAAGATCAGATCTCATTTGAAATATTAATTTAAAGTTTCAATTTTGCTCAATCAGAGGAAAACCCACCAAATATTTTGATGTCAAATGCTTCTATTTTAGATTTCATAGAGATCCAAACTCGTTTAAAATATTAATTTCAAGTTTCAATTTTACACAATCAGAGGAAAACAAACCTAATATTTTGATGTCAAATGCTTCCAATTTAAATTTCACAAAGATGGGAGCTCGTTTGAAATATTAATTTAACGTTTAAATTTTTTGCAATCAGAGGAAAACCCACCTAATATTTTGATGTCAAATGCTTCCATTTTAAATTTCACGAAGATCTGAGCTCATTTGAAATATTAATTTAAAGTTTGAATTTTTCTCCCGAACGTAAAATGTGTCACAAAAAAGTTTCAATTTTGCACAATCAGAGGAAAACTCACCTAATATTTTTATCTCAAATGCTTCCATTTTAAATTTCAGGAACATCGGAGCTCGTTTGAAATATTAATTTAAACTTTCAATTTTTCTCAATTAGAGGAAAAACCACCTAATATGTTGATGTCAAATGCTTCTACTTTAAATTTCATGGAGATTCTAGGTCATTTGAAATATTAATTTAAAGTTTCAATTTTACACAATTAGAGGAAAACCCACCTAATATTTTAATGTCAAATGCTTTGATTTTAAATTTCACGAAGATCGGATCTTGTTTGAAATATTTATTTAAAGTTTCAATTTTGCTAAATCAAAGGAAAACCCACCTAATATTTTGATGTCAAATGCTTCTATTTTAAATTTCACGGAGATCCAAGCTCGTTTGAAATATTAATTTCAAGTTTCAATTTTACACAATTAGAGGAAAACCCACCTAATATTTTGATGTCAAATGCTTCTAATTTAAATTTCATGAAGATCTGAGCTCGTTTGAAATATTAATTTAAAGTTTCAATTTGGCTCAATCAGAGGAAAATCCACCTAATATTTTGATGTCAAATGCTTCCATTTTAAATTTCATGAAGATCTGAGCTCGTTTGAAATATTAATTTAAAGTTTCAATTTTGCTCCCAGACATAAAATGTGTCACGAAAAGTTTCAATTTTGCACCATGAGAGGAAAACCCACCTAATATTTTGATGTCAAATGCTAAAATTTTAAATTTCATGAACATCAGAGCTCATTTGAAATATTAATTTAAAGTTTCAATTTTGCTCAATCAAAGGAAAACCCACCTAATATTTTGATGTCAAATGCTTGTATTTTAAATTTCACAGAGATTTGAGCTCGTTTGAAATATTAATTTCAAGTTGCAATTTTACATAATCAGAGAAAAACCCACCTAATATTTTGATGTCAAATACTTACAATATGAATTTCACGAAGATCAGAGCTCATTTGAAGTATTAATTTAAAGTTTCAATTTGGCTCAATAAGAGAAAAAGCCACCGAATATTTTGATGTCAAATGCTTCCAGTTTAAATTTCACGAAGCTCGAAGCTCAATTGAAATATTAATTTAAAGTTTCATTTTTTCTCAATCAGTGGAAAACCCACCGAATATTTTGATGTCAAATGTTTCCATTTTAAATTTCACGAAGATCTGAGCTCGTTTGTAATATTAATTTAAAGTTTCACTTTTGCTCCCGGATGTAAAATGTGTCACAAAAAAGTTTCAATTTTACACAATCAGAGGAAAACCCACCTAATATTTTGACGTCAAATGCTTCCATTTTAATTTTTACGAACATCGGATCTCGTTTGAAATATTAGTTTAAACTTTCAATTTTGCTCAATCAGAGGGAAACCCACCTAATATTTTGATGTCAAATGCTTCTATTTTAAATTTCAAGGAGATCCGAGCTAGTTTGAAATATTAATTTAAAGCTTCAATTTTACATAATCAAAGAAAAATCCTCCTAATATTTTAATTTCAAACGCTTCCATTTTAAATTTCATGAAGATTGGATCTCGTTTGAAATATTAATTTAAAGTTTTAATTTTGCTCAAATAGAGGAAAACCCACCTAATATTTTGATGTCAAATTATTCTATTTTAAATTTCATAGAGATCCAAGCCCATTTAAAATATTTATTTGAAGTTTTAATTTTACACAATCAGAGGAAAAGCCACCTAATATTTTGATGTCAAATACTTCCAATTTAAATATCACAAAGATCAAAGCTCATTTGAAAAATTAATTTTAAAGTTTCAATTTTGCTCAATCAGAGGAAAATCCACCTAATATTTTGATGTCAAATGTTTCCATTTTCAATTTCACGAAGATCCAAGCTCGTTTGAAATATTAATTTAAAGTTTCAATTTTGCTCCCAGACGTAAAATGTGTCAAAAAAATATTTCAATTTTGCACAATCAGAGGAAAACCCACCTAGTATTTTGATGACAAATGCTTCTATTTTAAATTTCACGAACATCACAACTTGTTTAAAATAATAATTTAAACTTTCAATTTCACTCAATCAGAGGAAAACCCACCTAATATTTTGATGTCAAATGCTTCTATTTTAAATTTCACAGAGATCCGAGCTCGTTTGAAATATTAATTTAAAGTTTCAATTTTAAACAATCAGAGGAAAACCAACCTAGTATTTTAATGTTTTTTTGCTTCCATTTTAAATTTTACGAAGATTGGATTTTGTTTGAAATATTAATTTAAAGTTTCAATTTTGCTCAATTTAAGGAAAACCCACCTAATGTTTTGATGTCAAATGCTTCCAATTTAAATTTCACGAAGATGAGAGCTCGTTTGAAATATTAATTTAAAGTTTCAATTTTGCTCAATCAAAGGAAAATCCACCTAATATTTGATGCAAATGCTTCCATTTAAAATTTCAAGAAGATCCGAGCTCGTTTAAAATATTAATTTAAAGTTTTAATTTTTCACCCGGACATAAAACGTGTCACAAAAAAGTTTCAATTTTGCACAATCAAAGGAAAACCCACCTAATATTTTGATGTCAAATGTTTCCATTTTAAATTTCATGAACATCGGAGCTCGTTTGAAATATTAATTTAAACTTTCAATTGTGATAAATCAGAGGAAAACCCACCTAATATTTTGATGTCAAATGCTTCTATTTTAAATTTCATGGAAATTCGAGCTCGTTTGAAATATTAATTTAAAGTTTCAATTTTACACAATCAGAGGAAAACCCACATAAAATTTTAAAGTGAAATGCTTCCATTTTAAATTTCACGAAGATCGGATCTCGTTTGAAATATTAATTTAAAGTTTCAATTTTGCTCAATCAGAGGAAACCCCACCTAATATTTTGATGTCAAATGCTTCTATTTCAAATTTCACGGAGATTTGAGCTTGTTTGAAATATTAATTTCAAGTTTCAATTTTAGACAATCAGAGGAAAACCCACCTAATATTTTGATGTCATCTATACTTCCAATTTAAATTTCATGAATATCAGAGCTCGTTTGAAATATTAATTTAAAGATTCAATTTTTCTCAATCGAAGGAAAACCCACCTAATATTTTGATGTCAAATGCTTCCATTTTAAATTTTATGAAGATCTGAGCTCAATTGAAATATTAATTTAAAGTTTCAATTTTGCTCCCGGACGTAAAACATATCATTTAAAACTTTCAATTTTGCACAATCAGAGGAAAACCCACCTAATATTTTGATGTCAAATGCTTCCATTTTAAATTTCATGTAGATCGGACTCGTTTGAAATATTAATTTAAACTTTCAATTTTGCTCAATCAGTGGAAAACCCACCTAATATTTTGATTTCAAATGCTTCTATTTTAAATTTCATGGTGATCTGAGCTTGTTTGAAATATTAATTTGAAGTTTCAATTTTACACAATGAGAGGAAAACCCACCTAATATTTTAATGTCAAATGCTTCCATTTTAAATTTCATGAAGATCGGATCTTGTTTGAAATATTAATTTAAAGTTTCAATTTTTCTCAATCAGAGGAAAACCCACCTAATATTTTAATGTAAAATGCTTCTATTTTAAATTTCATGGAGATTTGAGCTCATTTGAAATATTAATTTCAAGTTTCAATTTTACACAATCAAAGGAAAACCCACCTTATATTTTGATGTCAAATGCTTCCAATTTAAATTTCACGAAGATCGGAGCTCATTTGAAATATTAATTTAAAGTTTCAACTTTGCTCAATTAGAGGAAAACTCACCTAATATTTTGATGTCAAATGCTTTAATTTCAAATTTCACGAACATCCGAGCTCATTTCAAATATTAATTTAAAGTTTCAATTTTTCTCCCGGACGTAGAACGTGTCACAAGAAGGTTTCAATTTCGCACAATTAGAGGAAAACCCACCTGATATTTTGATGTCAAATGCTTCCATTTTAAATTTCACGAACATCCAAGGTCGTTTGAAATATTAATTTAAACATTCAATTTTGCTCAATCAAACGAAAATCCACCTAATATTTTGACTTCAAATGATTCTATTTTAAATTTCATGGAGATTTGAGCTTGTTTGAAACATTAATTTAAAGTTTCAATTTTTCATAATAAGAGGAAAAACCACCTAATATTTTAATGTCAAATTCTTCCGTTTTAAAATCCATGAAGATCAGATCTTTTTTGAAATATTAATTTAAATTTTCAATTTTGCTCAATCAGAGGAAAACCCACCTAATATTTTTTTTTCAAATGCTTCTATTTTAAATTTCACGGAGATCTGAGCTCGTTTGAAATATTAATTTCATGTTTCAATTTCACACAATCAGTGGAAAACCCACCTAATATTTTGATGTCAAGTGCTTTCAATTTAAATTTCATTTAGATTGCAGCTCGTTTAAAATATTAATTTAAAGTTTCAATTTTCCTCAATCAGAGGAAAACCTACCTAATATTTTGGTGTCAAATACTTCCATTTTAAATTTCATGAATATTTGAGCTCGTTTGAAATCTTAATTTAAAGTTTCAATTTTGCTCCTGGACGTAAACCATGTCACAAAAAAGTTTCAATTTCGCACAATCAGAGGAAAACCCACCTAATTTTTTTTTTATCAGTAAAAGGCCTAGGCCAAATTTTTATTAATTGATCAATGAAATATACAACCCCATTCAGTGCAGGCCTTGGTAGGAAAGAACAGGGTCAAGAAAACCTCCAGCCTTGCCCGGGACCTAGGTCTAGAAAAATACATAAACTTGTCTTAGGGGGCATGCCCCTTTATTACATTTTAAAGTTTTTGTTCATGTTACTTGATGGAAAAAAACCTTCATTTGCATAATTTTAACTTCCCTTTTTAAGGACTCAATTTGTAGATTACAATACATTATATTTTCTACTTTCTGGCACATTCTTGGGTTGAGACAAATATTCTTCATGTTTGGTAACTCAATGCATAAATGGATCTTTCCCTTTCGTTATTCCCATATCTATCTGTTTCCTGCATCATCTCAAACCTTACACTAAGATCATTGTTATTGTATACTTCGTTATGAAATGATAAATGTGCATTCCTGGTTATAAATCAAAGAAAACGATACCCTTCCTCATTAATTTTGAGATTTATTAAACTCTCCTTGCTATATTAGAAAAAGGAGAGAAATATTTCTAAATATTTAAACTTAAAGCTTGATTGTCTAAATATACAATGAACTCCTTGGGCAGAAAATATTGCCTCCACTTTCTCAAAGATTGAACCAATGCATACAACTCAAGACCATAAGAAGACTACTTCTTCTTTGCTTCACTCAACTTCTCTGAATGAAATGCTACTAGTCTACCCTCTTGGCTTAGGACAGCCCCAATAGCTATGTTACTTGCATCACACTCAATGGTGAAAAGCTTCTCAAAGCTTGGCAAGACTAGGATAGGTTGGGTAGAAATATTTTCTTTCAATAACTCAAAGCTCTTAGTGGCTTGTTCATTACATACAAACCTTGTCTTCATTACTCCTTTGATTGTGTCCAACATGGGAGCACAAATAGCACTGAACTGCCTTATAAACTTCCTATAATACTGAGCAAGGCCATGAAAACTTCTTACCTCTATTGCTGACCTTGGAGTAGGCCAATTCATGATGGCTTCCACTTTACTCTTGTCCATTTTTTAGATTTCCCTGAGAGAGAACAAACCCAAGGTATAGTAGCTCTATTTTGATGAACTCATATTTTTCCAAGTTAATCATCAACTTCTCTTCATGTAGCTTCTTGAAGATAGTCTCAAGGTGTTGAAGATGCTCCTCTCTTGTCCTACTATAAATTAGTATATCATCAAGATATACTACTACAAATTTGCCAATGTAGTCTTTGAGGACTTCATTCATGAGCCTCATGAATGTGGAGGGGGCATTAGACAGTCCAAATGGCATGACACGCCATTCATACAACCCTTCATTGGTTTTGAATGTTGTCTTCCATTCATCTCCCTCATGTATCCTAATTTGGTGATAGCCACTCTTCAAGTCTATCTTAGTAAAATACTTGGCTTCACCTAGACAATCCATTAGGTCCTCAATCCTAGGTATGGGAAACCTATACCTAATGGTTATCCTATTTATGGCTCTTGAATTAGTACAAACTCTCCATGTTCCTCCTTTATTTGGTGCTAGGATAGTAGGTACTACACAAGGGCTAATGCTTTTCTTGATAAGGCCTTGGTTAAGGAGTTAATCTACTTTCCTAGCAATTTCCTCATTTTGTTGAGGTGTCATCTTGTAGGCTGCCTTATTAGGCAGGGTAGCTCTGGGTATGAAGTCTATCCTATGTCTTATGGCTCTTGTAGGGGGTAATGTTTATGGTTTTCCAGCACTTACTATGCCTTCATAAGTCTACAACATACTCTGTATTTCCTTAGGTATCTCTGATTTCTTTTCTCTTTTTTCTTCATTCTTTTCTCTTGGTCTTAGTACCAATGCATAGCCAACTCCTTCTCCTTCTTCCATGGCTTCTATGAATTCTTTCTCACCCACCATAAGCACATTAGGACCTGTTGTCTTCACATCTGCATCTTCTAACAATGATTGGATTTTGAAAGTTACTTTATCCTTCTTGAATGTATAGGAGTTCTTCACTCCATCATGGATAGCTTGGTGGTCAAATTTCCGTGGCCTGCCTAGGATAAAATTACATGCATCCATAAGCAGCACATCACATAGGACCTTGTCCTTATATCTCCCTATAGAGAACTCTACCCATGCTTTCTCATTGACTAAGATATGTTGTCCCTTATTGAGCCATATGACCTTGTAAGGATGGGTATGAGGTATCCTTGTCATGCCTAAATTGCTAACTGATTCCTCTAACACAATGTTGTCAGTAGACCCTGAGTCCACAATGACTCTGCATACTTTTCCCATCACCTTACATTTGATTCTAAATAGAGACCTCCTTTGGCTTAGCTCCTCCTTGACTGGTTCCTTGATCAATGTTCTCCTCATCATGAGGTTCTCACCTTCTTCAGAATTCAGTGGTACCTCAGAGTGTGTCTCTGATGTATTTTTCTCTTCATGAACTAATTAGTTCTCTTGTTACCTCCTTGAGAAGTACTACCCTTCTCTGGACACCTATAGGCAGGGTGTCCCATTTGGTTGCAATGGTAACATTTCATATTGGAAAAGTAATTTCCTCTTCCTTGTCCACCACTCCTACCTCTGAAACTTGAGTTCCTTCCTCTTCCACCTCTACTAGAACTTCCATCTTGTTTCTCAGTGTACTTGAATTCTCCTTGTGTCCTTGACTCTAAACTTCTTCCACCATATCCACCTCTTGTTCCTCTATTATCCCTTCCTCTACCTCTTCCTTTGGAGGTTTTCTCTTGCTTTCTTTTTCCTTTCTCCTCTATCTTTAAGGACATTTGATAACACTGGAGAATGGTTTTGAAGTTCACAAGACTCATGTCTTCTTGGATAGACCACTTGAGTCCATTAAAGTATCTAGCTAGCTTGATGCTTTCATCTTCCACCACTTGTGACCTTAAGCACAACTTTTGGAACTCTTCGGTGTATACTTGGACATCCAAATATTTTTGTCTAAGATTGTGTCTTCTCCTATACAGCTGAACCTCATAATCATCAGGTAAGTAATTTTTCTTGACTTTAGTTACCATTCCCTTCCATGAGACTATAGGACTCTTTCCTTCTTTCTCCCTCTTAGTTTGAACAAACTTCCACCATGTGAGAGCTGATCCTCTTAACCTTGACTTGGCCACACTCATGTTTTGGGCCTCTATGATACCATCAAATTCAAAATGGTTCTCTATACTTTCAATCCAATCCACAACTGAATCTGGATCCATTTGTCTACTAAAAAGTGGTACACCCTCTAAAGCTTTTCCACTTAAGGCCTTCAATTCCTTTATGAAGGGTTCTTGATCACTAACAAGGTCAAGGGTTGGAACTTCCTCTTCTACATCCACTCCCTTTTCCCTTGCTTCTTCTTCTTCTTTCTAATCTTTCTTATCTTTCATCTTCTCATCTTTGTCTTAGACTTCTCCCAAGAGTTTCTCCATTTGAGACAACCTTTCTCTTAACAACTTGTTGTCTTCTTCTTGCTCATCCACCTTTTTGGCTAACTCACTATTAGTCACCATGGCTTTGTCTTCTAGTGATCCAAATGGTGTATTCTCTCCAGCTGATTCAATAGGCTGAAACATCCACCACAAGCCTGATCTTTAATCAAGCTCTGATACCAATATGATGTAAGTGTTCCAATGGCTTGCTTGCATAATTAACTAAGAAGATATTATTTTTATTCTTCAAGGATCATAATCTCCTTTAGGTCCTTTTAAGGCTTAGGTGATTAATTAATTCCTAATCCCACTCTTCTTCAAGAGTCTCACACTTGTGCTTCACCTTTGAAAGACTAACACCCTAGTAGTTAGTTCACTTCCTCTCCTACACTTAGAAGGATCTAAGTGTCAACTCCACTCTAACATCCATGAATCATTGTAGGGGTGTCCATCATCATGTAGACAGTCCCTCTAATCCCATTTGACTCCATTTTGGATTATCTCTTAACTCTTTGCATTTAAGTTCCAACTTTAGTCTCAAGGAGGCCTAATAGGGCTTGTTTCCTTGTAGCCTTTCACAGTGACCTTTTTCCATTTCTTGTAAAACTTTTCCAAATAACTTGAAAATATAAGACCATATCCAGATACCCTTTATCCTTTTATGAGATATTTTGAAATTTCTAGTTCCCTAAGTCATCCATACATAGTGTTCCTACAATCTAAGTCCAATAGGGCTAATAGGCCTAATTTCTAGGACTATCTGCAACTTAGTTGAAAACTTGTTCAAAACTTGGTCTCAGTGATTGGTATGAACTTGACCATCACAACATGTCAAGGTATTACTAAACCCTAACTATAACTATACTTATTCCGTACATTACTTTCTTCCCCTGTATGAAACATGTCAATTCTTCTATCCTAAACCACTAACTGGGCACTGTCATCTCGCCTAGGGCTTAGTAGTAAAAATAGCTCTCCATATTTCTAAGACTCCTAATCCTAAACATATGTACACTACTGACTCCCCTAACATTTCCATCCATCCTTAGGGTTTTCCCATGGCTAGATTTCATGGGGGAGCCATGACTAGATTGATTGGTCAAGACAGGACCAGAAGACTCTCTAAACACAAAACATTTTATACAAGACCTTAAATGACCACAAAGAAACTTGAATAATAAATTAAAAACACTCCAAACTATCCTAAGAACACAAAAAATTTATTATTTTGAAGCTTTCAATCCATAAGGTACATTGTCACAAGGAAATTCTCAGGATTTATGAAAACACAGAATTGCAGACTGTATTACTCTTTCAAACTTGTTACAATCAATCACTGACTGATGAGATTCGAGTCTCTCTATGAATTATATGCCTTCTTCCATCATTCTAGGACTTTTTGGTCAATTCCCCATTCCTATTTTTTAGGGGGATCCAAGGTAACCGCGTTGCATGCAACATTTGTAATAATTGCAAATGTTGTCATGACAACAATTTAGCAACTTTTGGCATCTTTCCTTTTATGCCACTTTCCTCATTTCTAGGACATCTAACCTCTTCATTTTGAGGATCCAAGAGCATTAAATACCTTAAGGAATATCTATGTCCTCATTTATGTGTTTAGGACACATTCATGACTCAATTCCGTCATTTAGCAACTAAGCCTAATAAGATGAAAAACTATTAACAATGGCTATTGTTGTGACCTTAGTCCTAATGAATAACTCACCTAGCCCACATTGCAAAGACCTTATAAGGTATAGAAACAACCTAACTAACTTGACTTGGCCAAAGTCAATTACAAGCCAAAAATGATTAAAGCATGGAGGTTAGCCTAGGTGTGCTCCTGCACCAATGGGTCTGGGCTCATCTTCAATCATGGGAGCATAGTCATAATATCTTTCTTGAATCATAAACTTCTCATCAATATTCAGGAGTACTTTCAATTATCTTCTTTAATCTAAGATTAAAACATCAATAGGCTTTTCTTTTAGTAGAGTAACCAAGAAAAATACCTTCGTCACTCCTAGCATCAAACTTGCCAATGCTATCATCTCTCTTGATCTAGCACTTGCTTCCAAAGATTCTGAAGTATTTAATAGTAGGTACATTACCAAACCAAATTTCATATGGTGTCTTGTCTATGCCTGGTCCTAATTGTATTCTATTGATAGTATAGATTGTTGTATTGAACGCATCTCTCCAATAAGTATGAGCAACCTAGTGCGCACTGTGTGAAGTATTATTTTGTTCCTTCTTTCTGAAATCCCATTCTGTTGAGGGGTTCTAGGTGAACTTAAGTGTCTCTTGATTCCATGTTCTTCACAGTAATCATAAAACTAGTTAGAGGTGAATTCTCCTCCTCTATCAGATCTCAGACTTTTTATCTTTAGTCTAGATTCATTCTCAACCTTAGCTTTGAACACTTCAAATTTCTCAAAAGCTTCAGATTTATCTTTTAAGAATGCAACCCACATCATCCTTGAGAAATCATCAACAAAAAAAATGAAATACCTTTCTCTGTAGTAAGAACTTGTTTGAGTAGGTCCACATAGGTGTTAGAAACACTGAGAGGGGGGGGGGTGAATCAGTGTTTGTCTATTAAATACTTTTCAACAACTTAAACATAAATCAAACATACATTGAATGAAGCTTAACATAAGAACTCATAACACATGATATGACTATGGGGAAACCTTGATCAGAGGAAAACCCTGGTGGGAATTAGTACCCACAAATATTATACTAGGTATAATGAACTTGTTAAAGTTCCTTTTCCCTGTTAGAAGCAGTCTTTACAATATGAGTACAATGACCTGGTTAAAGGTATGACCCTATTAGGAGTCTTTTAAAAAACCCTGTTAAAGGTATATGGCTCACTTCCTAGGCTCACTTCCCAATAGGATGAAGGCTACAACCTTCTAAAAGGTGATATACACTATATCAAAATGAACTGCTGTGATGACACTGCTGTATGATCAGTTCCATGTATGCGCGAATGCTCTTACTCTCTTAAAGAGCTATATCATATACTAACTTCATCTTACTACTCTTCAATATCTTCCTCTTACATAATCATCGACGCTTGTAACATAACTTTACATTGCATACTTATATGTTCATATCTGAATAGGCGCGACCCAAAACAAAACACTAGTTGGCCCTAAAACAAAATATACAACGCTTTCAAACAAGTCGGCTCATGTGTGTTTACTAAAATGTTAATTACATCATTACAAACATATAACCAAAGGCGCTTGGCCATTACATTACAAAATAATTCACGCTGATCAAAACACTAGTCGGCCTCCATGCTCTGTCTTCTAGATTGTTGGTCTACTGATCTGCCTGTAACTTTTTCATACTATTGTTTTGTACTATGCATTTCTATATGTAGCATGTACATGTGTCATACAACATATATTTGAATGTGCATACACTGATTCGATCTCTCACACATGCACTGATGTGCTGATCTCTAAGTATCTCTATCTGCCCTATTTTCCATACTTAGTCATTTTGTCTTTCATGACAGAAACTAAACATGACTTTGTTGCCATGATGACAACAGAAAATGAGTCATGCACCCTCAGGAAGTCAACTTGCCAACAATCTCCCCCTTTTTCATTTATGGCAACAAAGGAATGTGGCCAAGTTACTCAAAATGACTTAACATAAAAAATGACTGTATATTATAACATTTTATTGAAATATACATATACACATTCTATTTTACTCCCCCTTTGACATTAATGACAAAGGTGTATAGAAACTTGTAAGTCTTCTGCATACTTACTCCATGTAAACTTCAATGTACACAATTTGAAGAGATTGGATCTCTTTCTACCAAAATACTTTCATTGCATCAACATTATGTAGATGTGCGCATAGGGCATATGTCAATTTCTCCATTTTCATCAAATCCATGCAAGGACCTTGATCATATGTCACCATGGTGTCATCAATCTATTTGATGTTCTCATTAAGGATTTCTAGAGATGGTGCAAGTGCATTTCTTAACTGGGTTTGTCTTATGCTTATCTTGCTGATTTCCAATTTTTCCTTCTCAATTTTATCCAACTATCCTTGATAGAAATTATTGCAAATGTTCATGTCTTGTGTGGATATTTCAACTGATTTTCTGATGCTATCCACCATGATCTCTACCTCTTCTACCTTTTTAATGTGCTCAGAGGTGAACTTCACTCTGTCCATGCAGTTGGCTATAACTTTATTTCCCTTAGCTGCCAATTCTTTCAGTATGTATTGCCCAATCTTTAAGGAGTTCAATTCTAAGGTAAAGTTCTTTACCAAATCATTCAGTCTCTCCTTTTTGTATTCATCTTGTGCAATCTTAGTAGCTGAATCTACTAGGTTTGTAAAGTGTGTTTTGAAGTTTGTCAGAATGTTGTCCACATCTTCAACTGATTAGAATTTGGCTACTTTCTGATCAGCAGGCACTAATTCATTCAATATGTTCACTATTTCCAAAAAGAAAGGGTTCCTCATTACTTGTTTCTCCTTTGCTTTTTCCATAGCAAGAACGCTCATCTTGATTAGGTCTTCTTCTCCCCATGCATCTAGACTTGCTAAATCAGGAGTTAACCTTGACAAAAATGAGGTAGATGGTTGAGTGGATGGTGAGAATATAGTATTCTGACTTGTATCCATGCATTCAACCTTTACTGGTATCTGTTTTATTGGTGTCTTATCATCTTGAGTATCTTTTTCTTCATTTATGTCAATCGGATCATTGGTGGGAGCTTCATCTTGTGCAGAAGTATCATCGGTGCACATTTCTTCAGTGCTTACAAATGCTTTATCAAATTTTTCCATGTCTTTGTCAGATGTTTTCATGGATATCTTGATGTTATCAACCACTATAGTATCTTCTGAGTCTTTATCTATATCAGAAGTTATTGTCACTGTGGGTGCTGAAACCTATGGACCTGTTGTAGGTGCTTTCTGAATTACTGGTTTTGTGGCCTATTTGGGAGGAGTTGGAGTAACCTTTGTTTTAGGTGTCATTGATGGATACATGTGTCTATCCATAAGCACTTGTGCAAATGCCTTTTCAGTCTCCTTACCTATCTGCTCATACTCTTTGTTCATAATTTGTAGGGTTCTTGTCTTATTTCAGAGATGAGGCTTCACTAGATCTAATAATATAACCTTCTTAGCATGCGAGCATATAGGGAGAAGAGTATCCAATGTTTCTTCTCTTATCCTCATGTCTTCCTCAATTGCATGTCTTTTCATGATCTCTAATAAGTTCCATAATTGATCCAGTATCATTGTCTTGAGTTCAATAACTAACTTCTTAAACTTGATCATATGAGATATGATCATAGAGTGTATCTCAGTCTTATCAATTTCTTGATACTTGTCATATACTTTAGATAGTGTATCTAATCTCCCTTCATTCACAATCCTATTCTTCAAAACATTTAGACTAGGTCTAAATCCTACCTCAGGAGGAGCTTGATTATTCTTTGCTTTGCTCCGTGTGTTCCTTGATGATGGATGATTTGTGGGTGCATGTTTTCTTCCTCTAGACTCCTTGCTAGGTATTGAAGGTGGAGATGAGTCTAGGTCAATAGTGGTAGAGGGCGCAGAGGTGCTCTCAACTTTCTTCTTCTTTTGGATCTTTTTAGCCTTCTCAAGTTCTTTTTCTATCTTGGCATCTCTAGCTTTGTCAAGATCTTCTTGAGTGACTCCATGTACTCTTAGAATGTTAGATGTAATTATGGAAGCCTTCCTCTTATTATCATCACTATTTAAGATAGTATCCACTTCATTAGTCTTCTCTCTGTAAGTGCCCCATCTAGGTTCATTAGGATCTTTGGGCGTGGACAATAGAAATTGTGCATATCCTTCTAGCACATGTTCTTCCAATTCATAACCAAGAGGATGAATCCATTTGGTTCTAGGTTCAACTACCTCCATGCAAGTGTAATCTATTTCCACCATGAAACATATGGTATCCTTATATTTGTCAACTATCTTCTCAGATAATCTAAACCTTTTCTGCATCTTGATCCTAAATGTTTTTATATCCATATCCATGGCATCCCTTGTACTGCTCTCTAAAGTGGCCTTAAGTGAAATCTGAGACATTGTGGGTTTGCTCCCATCTAGATAAAGGTGTACAACCTTTCCAACTATATGGAAATACAAGTAGATGATTAAAGATCCAAACCTGAATGTATTTCTCCTATCGTGCTTGATGATTTGAATATTGTCAATCAATTGACCATGCAAGATCTCACATAGGTTGTATTGAGTGTTATCCTTCACCATTCTAATAGCTGCTAGGACTGTTGCTATAGAGACAATGTCCAACCTACTTTCTTGTTGAAACTTATACCCAAGTATCATTGTTAAAAAATTTATGTCATCTTCTTTGATAGGGTCAACTATCATTCCGTGCTTGTCACTTCTAGATAGACAAACTTGTTCAATTTTCTTCTTGACATCCTTGCCAGTGGGAAAAGCTAGTCTAGTCTTGGGAAGTCTAGTTAATTCATGGATTACATCTATAATGATGTGCATAGGGACCTCACCAATCCAATAAAGATCATCATGTATTCTTCTTTGCAAAATCTTCACCCATTCTAGCTCATCAAACTCATGCGCATTCGAGTATTCAAAAATAGGGTTATCAATCAAGTGCACAAACTCATCCTTGAATATGTAATCATGTTTCATCATAGATCTCATGTGAGTGGCTATGCTAATATCTCCTACTGTTTCCTTCTTACAGTAGATGTACGTGCGGATATCTTCCACGTGAACAACACCTAGCGGGGTTTTGGAGAAAGCCCCTTCCACATCATCTAGTATGGATTTGAATGGATGTTTCTTGAATACAAATCTCTTCCTTTCTACAATATCAAATACTAATAGAGTCGCCATACTTACTTGGAACTTGCTTAATTAGGGTTTCACAAAATTTTGAAAAGGGGCGACTGCTAGGGTTCCATTCCAAACTTCTTATCCGTTTGCTTAACTACCAAATTTGTTATTCTTACATGCCTTGATTCCTAGTGCTCTAATGCTCTCCAAATTCTATGATCTTGAATGTAAGTATGAAGAAGATCAAACACTTACTTTCTTTTATAAAATCTACCGCATTTAAAGTTTGCAACCGTACGCAAATTTCTCAGAGATTTTGAAACTTTGATCCTGATGCATTTTAGATAATGCGTGAATGCATATAGCAATATTATGTGCTTATAACCATGAATTCATAGGCACATACTCAGAGGTGAGTATACCAACCACACAGGGGTCCTAAACTAGAATAGCTCCCCTTAAGACCAAGAAGATCTATTCAAGTAGAAGTATAGGGTGCGTCCACTGTGGATGCATCAACTACTTTGTCAACATCATTGTCCTTCTTTACTTCAACCCAAATTTTGCTTGAATCTTCATTTGCTTGAACAAACTTGACTTCTCCTTTTTCTTCAAATAGTGATTTCTTAGGATCCTCTTGCTTTTGAGTTCTGGATCTACAAAACCTTGAGATGTGTCCAGCCTTTCCACATGTGTGACAAATGATAGTAGGTTTTATTCTCTTGTTCATCATGCTGCATTGATTTGTTGTGTGTCCATTGTAGTTACATATCTGACATGTAGTGTTCTGCAAATTCCTTTGAGGTTTATTTCTCTGATTGTTTTGATTCATTCTTCTTTGATTCTATTGTGACTGGTTTCTTTGATTTGTTCTGCAATGTATAGCCCTGTGACCAAACTTATTACAGGAGAAACAATAACCATTGAAAGTTCTTACCTCTTTGCAATCTCTTGCCAAATGACCATGTTTGTTACATGCATAACAAGTTCTGTTAACTTGCTTGATTTCCCTTTTAGGTGGATTTGTTTTAATCTCTTCAACATTTTCAACTTCCTTTGCTTCTGAAGATGCTTCATGAGGTTTCTTTCTTTACTGCAATGAATTGACTTCAATTTGTGCTACACTAAATCTAAGACCAGTAGTGTCACCTTTTTTCTTTTGTGCATTGAGCTGAGATTGAAGTGAATCTGAACTTGTGTGGATTTTATCAATCTTATCCTTTGCTTCTGTTAATTCAAATTCCAACTTCTTCTTTATGTTTTCCAATTCTAGGACTTTCATGTTTGCTTTCAAGAGTTCATCATCTAGTTGTTTTCTTTCTTTGATCTTTTCTTCAATAGCAATTTGGTTGTCTGTGAGTTGTTCATCCAGATTTTCAACTTTATCTTTTAGAGACATATTCTCTTCATTGAGATTTTTGATCATTTTCCCTAAATCACTTGTAGAACAATCTTTCAAATATTTTCTTAATTTCTTGATAAGCATTTTTGAGCCATCAACTTCAGTCTAAGTTCTTCATTTTCTTTTTTAGATCTATCAAGATCTTCAAGAGTTGCTTCAAGATTCTTTTTCAAATGTTATCCTCCTACTGATTCCTTGATCTCCTCAAGTGGTTAAACTTATTTTCTAAGGACTAGAGCTCTAATACCAATTGTTAGAAGCACTAAGAGGGGGGGTGAATCAGTGTTTGTCTATTAATTACTTTTCAACAAATTAAACATAAATCAAACATCCATGAATGAAGCTTAACATAAGAACTCATAACACATGATATGATTAGGGGGAAACCTTGATCAGAGGAAAACCCCGGTGGAAATTAGTACCCACAAATATTGTACTAGGTATAATGAACTTGTTAAATTTTTTTTGCCATGTTAGAAGCAGTCTTTACAATATGAGTACAATGACCTAGTTAAATATTTGACCCTGTTAGGAGTCTTTTACAAAACCCTGTTAAAGGTATATGGCTCACTTCCCAATAGGAAGAAGGCTACAACCTTCTGAAAGATGATATACACTATATCAAAATGAACTACTGTGATGACACTACTGTCTGATCAGTTCTGTGTATGCGTGAATACTCTTACTCTCTTAAAGAGTGTTAGTGAACAAATTTGTCTTTTTACAAATAATATTTTAAGTTTTCTCTATCACCCTTAAAAGACAAACTATTTCTAACAGTTGGGTAAGTGTATTTTATAATCACTTCCCTCTAAATTTTATAATAGGTACAGCTCCCTTATATGATATTCAATGAAATGAAAAAATAATTTAATCAGTTAGCTTTTAACCAGAAAGCTTATAAAGGCAACAATATCATTCTTTGATGATATGTATTGAAACAACTTGTAAAGTAAATATAACCAGGTAATGAATAGGAAGGAAACACAGTCACTTCCACAATGGCATTTCATGAAAAACATAAACAACTTTGACTGTAGATAATAGATAACAGATAAAATTCAAGATTTAGATACCATGAAATAGCTTACTAAGATATAAAATAGGCCAAACAATATGCCAACATAGGGAACTTTTCTCAAAATCATAAACAATATAGATTCATTGATCTTCCTGTCATATACTTTAGAAATTACTACATAGGTAATTATCTAAAAATCAATTCTGTGCACAACATTCACCATCTGAACTATAATTATCAAAACTATATCTATCTATCAAAGTTTTTCCTAACCCTTTCAAAGTTTTAGCAGTCAGAATAAATAGAAATAGAGCACCAAGAGGCCTCCCCAAAAACATGGCTTCTCAGTGAAACATTTAAGTAACTAATCCATCAGTCAGATGACACATGTCCTTAAAGTTTAGCATAATAACATAGTAAAAAAAGGAAACTAGATGGCAGAATCAGGCTCTTTATCTAAGGCATGATCCTCGCTTGTTGCTGGACTCCCTTCTTCATCAGTAACCAATTGAGTCAATTTCTATTCTTTGTATGCTTGAACTAATTCCTTGGCAAGCGACAGGTGCGGGATTTTAGAGTTCACTATTCGGGCCATGGAGGTGTCTTTATTCTATCTCAGATTTTTCACCCTATCAATAACATTAGATAATTGATCAACACACAAATAAAGCATGGATTCAATCCTTGCTATCTGTGTCAAATCAGAGGCCTTGGGATGAATCTTGTCTCTGATAGTTTTAATAGATGATTCAAAAGCATCCAAAGCACCTTTTAGTTCTTGTTCACCGAAGACAGAGGGGTAGGTATAAGTGAAATTAATCACTTTCAACTCTGTTAGGGCAGCCTTTTGGATTTCCTTTGCTTCAACTTCATATTCTTTATTCTCCGTAATGGCACTTCTTATCAGAGAAATAAGCCAGCTGATTTTTTTTCTGAGTATGAAGAAGTAGGACTCCTCGGCACCTTTCAGCGACTTTTCTACACAGAATTTATTAAAGCCATGCCTTTCAATTTCCATTTATTTGGTCATTGCTGACACCCACTTTTCTTCATATGTGCCCCATACTTAGCATTGAGCCTGTAGTTCCCCTATAGTTCTCTCAGTGTTATGAAGAATTGAATGAGAATCTTTAATATACTGTCTGCCATTATTTAGCACTTGAGCCACCATTCATCCACTGACGAAACTAGAGTTTGTCCCCTTTGAACTTGATTCAGTAGAGTCTTATTTTCTTCAAAACTGGGATCGAACACTTGAGAAGACTGAGACAACGGGGTAGCATCAAAGTTGCAAAATGTGTTAATAAAATAAGAAAGTGAAACAATGGTCTATTTCAATTCTTTCTTTTCTTTGCTATCCTGCACCGATGTAATCAACATTTTTTGGGCTATTTCTTTGAATAAGTGGTTTTTCCCAGCTCTGTCCATTGTTCCCAACTCAATTTTGGTAACTTCAAAGTCCTCAACTACCACATCTGGCTTCTCTTCCTTAGGCCTATAAGTAGAAACCTCGATCGTCCACTTTCCAGTCTTAGCATCAGCAAACATGCACGCTGTGATTTTCACCTTCTTAGCTTTAGGGGTTTTTTTAGCATACTTACTCACAATATCTTGCACTAGTATGGACACAAGAATCAGACTCTGCTTTTTATTGACTAAGAAAGTCAACCATTTGGGCATGTCACTGGTTGTTTCCAGTTAGGGACTGACTTTAACAGGAGTGTCCATTAAATTCAGGGTTACATCTTCAAGATCAAAAATATCTTTCCCAATTTGGTCATCATCACCAATTTGATAATTCAAGTCTTCAAACTTGTCATCTTCCAGATTAAATATCTCCATTTTTTCTTGAGTCATCTTTGCCTTCTTTGTGATTGGGAGCACAACCTGGTGATAGGTTGAGGAGAAACCACAGTTGGAAGTTCCACAACATACTTCTTTTTAGATTCTTTCTTCTGCTACTTACCAGATGAACCTGCATTATCAGATGTTTTAGGTGTGTTAGAAACAAAGGGGGAAGAAAACAAAATTGAAGATTTATTTCCAGTCTTTTTAGGACTGGACTACCCTTTTTTCACTTGTATCCACTTCTCAGTTAATTTGAGAACATGTTGTGTTCTGCTTTGAATGTCATCATCTTCCTCTTTTGACCAATCAACATCTACCTCTTAAGTATCAAGAAGTCTTTTGAAATTAGGTTCAATCAAATCAGAACCATCATCTGTTACTCCCTCTATGCTGAATTGTATTCTCATGGACAGAATTTGAGAGATGCAGAGTCTACTATGGCTTTTGGTCATGACTTGAGATTTGTTTACACAATCCTCCTAGAAATCCTCTAAATGGGGGACTAGAAACATGTCAGACCTTAAACCCAGGCTGCCGCTAGCGAAATTTTTGTTATCAAAGCCTGTTCTTTCTGTATAGTACTTGAAATCAAAATGACCAAGGTCACTATTGATACTTATGGCATCTTCAAATGTTAGACATGAAAGCTTCCCTAGCTGCAATGGGAATATTTTTTCACCTCGGTCTCCAGGAAGGAAACGCTTTAGCATGACCACAAGCTCTCTACAGATTTCAGCAAAAATAAAATAGTCAAATGCATATCAAGGAAATTTGGTAGGGGCATCCTCAAAACCACCAATTCTTAAATAAGAGAACTTAGGGAATTGAATATAATAACTCCCAAACCTAGTCACAAAGTGCTAAGCTTCTGAGCTCATCCTCCTGGCCGAATCTCTAGACATTTTGAAGCAAAGCTTTCCCATAAAAGTATCATGAACTCTCCTATAATTCTGAATCACACTATCTTTGTGAAGCATAGAGAAATATTCAAACACACACATGCCATCAATCCAAGGCTCGTGAACCATGCCACTCCA
>MU227685.1:130973-156248 GCA_018584345.1 Thuja plicata
GGAAGGAAACACAGTCACTTCCACAATGGCATTTCATGAAAAACATAAACAACTTTGACTGTAGATAATAGATAACAGATAAAATTCAAGATTTAGATACCATGAAACAGCTGACTAAGATATAAAACAAGCCAAACAATATGCCAACACAGGGCACTTTGCTCAAAATCATAAACAACACAGATTTATTGATCTTCCTGTCATATACTTTGAAAATTACTACACAGGTAATTATGTAAAAATCAATTATGTTCACAACATTCACCATCTGAACTATAATTATCAAAACTATATCTATCTATCAAAGTTTTTCCGAACCCTTTCAAAGTTTTAGCAGTCAGAATAAATAGCAATATAGCACTGAGAGGCCTCCCAAAAAACATGGCCTCTTGGTGAAACAATTAAGTAACTAATCCATCAGTCAGAGGACACATGTCCTTAAATTTTAGCATAATAACATAGTAAAAATAGGAAACTAGATGGTAGAATCATGCTCTTTATCTAAGGCACGATCCTCGCTTGTCGCTGGACTCCCTTCTTCATTGGTATCTGATTGAGTCAGTTTCCATTCTTTGTACGCTTGAACTAATTCCTTGGTAAGCAACAGGTGTGGGATTTTAGAGTTCACTATTCGGGCCATGGAGGCATCTTTATTCTAGCTCAGCCTTTTCACCCTAACAGTAACATTAGATAACTAATCAACACACAAATAAATCATGGATTCAATCCTTGCTATCTGGGTCAAATCAGAGGCCTTGGGATGAATCTTGTCTTTGATATTTTTAATAGCTGATTCAAAAGCATCCAAAGCACCTTTCAGTTCTTGTTCATCGAAGACAGAGGGGTAGGTATAAGTGAAATTAATCACTTTCAACTCTGTTAGGGCAGCATTTTGGATTTGCTTTGCTTCAGCTTCATATTCTTTATTCTCCGTAATGGCACTTCTTATCAGAGCAATACGCCAGCTGATGTTTTTTCTGAGTATGAAGAAGTAGGACTCCTCAGCACCTTTCAACGACTTTTCTGCATACAATTTATTAAATCCATGCCTTTCAATTTCCATAAATTTTGTCATTGCTAACACCCACTTTTCTTCATCTGTGCCCCATACTTGACATTGAGCCTGCAGTTCCCCTATAGTTGTCTCAGTGTTATGAAGAATTGAATGATAATCTTTAATATACTATCTACCATTATTTAGCACTTGAGCCATCCATTCATCCACTGAAGAAACTAAAGTTCATCCCCTTTGAACTTGATTCAGTAGAGTCTTATTTTCTTCAGAATTGGGATCGAACACTTGAGAAGACTGAGACAACAAGGTAGCATCAAAGTTGCAAAATGCATTAATAAACTAAGAAAGTGAAACAATGGTCTATTTCAATTCTTTCTTTTCTTTTCTATCCTACACCGATGTAATCAGCATTTATTGGGCTATTTCTTTGAATAAGTGGTTTTTCCCGGCTCTATCCATTGTTCCCAACTCAGTTTTGGTAACTTCAAAGTCCTTAACTGCCACATCTAGCTTCTCTTCCTTAGGCCTATAAGTAGCAACCTCGGTCGTCCACTTTCCAGTCTTAGCATCAGCAAACATGAGCACTGTGCTTTTCACCTTCTTGGCTTTAGGAGTTTTCTAAGCATACTTGCTCACAATATCTTGCACTGGTATGGACACAGGAATCAGACTCTACTTTTTATTGACTAAGGAAGTCAACCATTTGGGTGTGTCACTGGTTGTTGCCAGTTGGGGACCGACTTTAATAGGAGTGTCCATTAAATCTAGGGTTACATCTTCAAGATCAAAAAGATATTTTCCAATTTGGTCATCATCACCAATTTGATAATTCAAGTCTTCAAACTTGTCATCTTCTAGATTAACTGTCTCCATCTATTCTTGAGTCATCTTTGCCTTCTTTTTTGATTGGGAGAATGACCTGGTGATACGTTGAGGAGAAACCACAGATGGAAGTTCTGCAACAGACTTCTTTTTCGATTCTTTCTTCTGCTACTTACCAAATGAACCTGCATTATCAGATGTTTTAGGCGTGTTAGAAACAAAGGGGGAAGAAAAAAAAATTAAATATTTATTTCTAGTCTTTTTAGGACTGGACTGCTCTTTTTTTTCTTGTAGCCACTTCTCAGTTAATTTGAGAGCATGTTGTGTTCTGCTTTGAATTTCACCATCTTCCTCTTTTGACCAATCAACATCTACCTCTTCAGTATCGAGAAGTCTTTTGAAATTAGGTTCAATCAAATCAGAACCATCATCTGTTACTCCCTCTATGCCGAATTGTATTCTCATGGACAGAATTTGAGAGATGCAGAGTCTACTATGGCTTCTGGTCATGACTTGAGATTCATTTACACAATCCTCCTAGAAATCCTCTAAATAGGGGATTGGAAACACGTGAGACCTTAAACCCAGGCTACCGCTAGCAAAATTCTTGTTATCGAAGCCTATTCTTTCTATAAAGTACTTGAAATCAAAATGACCGAGGTCACTTCTAATACTTATGGCATCTTCAAAGGTTAGACATGAAAGCTTCCCTAGCTATAATGGGAATATTTTTTCACCTCAATCTCCAGGAAGGAAATGCTTTATCATGACGACAAGTTGTCTACAGATTTCAGCAAAAATAAAATAGTCAAATACATATCGAGGCAATTTGGTAGGGGCATCCTCAAAACCACCAATTCTTAAATAAGAGAACTTAGGGAATTGGATATAATAACTCCCAAACCTAGTCACAAAGTGTTGAGCTTCTGAGCTCATCCTCCTAGCCAAATCTCCAGACATTTCAAAGCAAAGCTTTCCCATAAAAGTATCATGAACTCTCCTATAATTCTGAATAACACTATCTTTGCGAAGCATAAAGAAATATTCAAACACACACATGCCATCAATCCAAGGCTCGTGAACCATGCCACTCCATATCCTACTACATGCTAGATAATACATGAGATAAGAAGACATATAAAAGCTACAACTAGTATGCTTGGAACTATTCAACTGTTCCCTCATAGATTTTGCAATTAACTCAGCCCAATCCAGCTTATGCTTGCCCTCTAAAATAATTTCTACATAGCAGAATAACCAATCTGCAAACAAAGAAGCCTTGGGTGACCCTCTAACTCTGTGCAACATTACCATGATATCACTAATGTGTGGATGCATGTGATTTCTGTTTAACTTCTTGGGCAAACGAGAACCTCCTCTTTGGGCATTTATCAACCAATACATACCCATGGAAGTACGGTTCACATCAGCATTAGGATTGAACTTAACTAGAGATTGGGCAGGAGAAAAAGATGAAAAAGTTCATTCTTGGATTTGGAAATCTGAGGCAACAATTCCTCTATTTACGGCCATCAACACTTCACCATTTTTGTTAAGAATTGACTCTGTTCACTAGTCATAATGTTTAATACATTCATGGACAAGCTCAGGGAAAACCACTGCAGGAGGGAAACATGCGGCTATACATAACCCACTACTCAACACTTCCATAGAAGGGACATTTTCTTCAACACATGTAGTAAGCCTATTAGCTATCCCTTCAATATCATACCCTTCTAGGTCTTTGTCTGTTACGATAGAATTTTCCCAGACTAAACTAGACACATTCCCAAAGAAATGAAATGATGACTTCATTTTTGCAAGAACATACTAAAAATTGCTACAGAAACCCCCATAAAATTCACCAGCTTTTAAATTTAAACACTGGAAGAGTGACAGCCTGACTTACCATAATCTCTGAGGAAAATTCTGCAACTGGAGCTCCAAAAAACCCTTACCTCCATTCTTTGTGCATATAGAGAACAACAGTAATTCAAAAATAATGAATGCCAAGGAGGGATTTTAAAAGAAATGTCTTGAATGAGTAATTAATTACCCATAATTAATAAAATAATGTCTCAAAGAGAAAAGTGGTTGTTCACACACGCGATCATTTACTGCCACTTTGCACAAACTTTTATGTCGCACGAATTCCTCATTAATTCGACAGCTCAGACATGATTTAGCCATCGTCGAAAGACTTCTTCATTAAAAGCTTTACCCGAGTGGGACCCATGTCTGAAAAGATGGTGGTTGTCCTTGATTTATGCCACATGTCATTTTTTAAAGATCCTTGAACACCCTTGAACCCTCTTGAACACTCTTGAATAGAGTTCAAAGATGTTCATATGTGTTCACCCTCATTCAAGCCCGTTCCTTAATATCCCACCAACACTTTGGTACAAAGAGCCAAATTATTTAACCAATAACCTTCCACCCTACATCAACCAAAGTTCTGTAACCTGTGATCATGAAACACCTCCTTTTAGCGAAAACACTAATCACCCGCTTCTGCTTTATAAAGAATATGAACTAGCTTGAGCATCCTTGAACACCCTTGAACAGAGTTCAAGGTTGTTCGTAGGTGTTCCAACCTATTCAAACCTATTCAAAAGATACGTTAGCAAAAGGCTTTTCTCTCTTGAGCAAGCAATGATGGAACATAGGGAAGATCTTTCATAGAGATTTTATACATGAGTGCTTAGGCAACTTGAGATACAAAAAATAACAAGGCGACTCTGAAAAAGTAACACTAAGGACAAAGATCAAGATTTGGACTAACAAAGAGCTATATCATATACTGACTTCATCTTACTGCTCGTCAATATCTTCCTCTTACATAATCATCAACGCTTATAAAATAACTTTACATTGCATACTTATATGTTCATATCCAAATAGGCGCGACCCAAAACAAAACACTAGTTGGCCCTAAAACAAAATATACAACGCTTCCGAACAAGTCAGGTCAAACATGTTTACTACAATGTTAATTACATCATTACAAAAATATAACCAAAGGCGCTTGGCCATTACATTACAAAATAATTCATGCTGATCAAAACACTAGTCGGCCTCCATGCTCTGTCTTCTAGACTGTTGGTCTACTGATCTGCCTGTAACTTTGTTGTACTATTGTTCTGTACTATGTGTGTTTAGATGTAGCATGTACATGTGTCATACAAAATATATCTGAATGGGCATACGTTGACTTGATCTCTCACACGTGCACTGATGTGCTGATCGCTGAGTATCTTTGTCTACCTTGTTTTCCATACTTAGTCATTTTGTCTTTCATGACAGAAACTAAACATGACTTTGTTGCCATGATGACAACACAAAATGAGTCATACATCCTCAGGAAGTCAACTTGGAAACAATAGGTTTGTATGTATCAGATCTAATTTGTTTTCTGTAGAGTCTTGTTTGCTCCTGAATGAGGTCCTCACATGCTTCCCCATCACACATTCCCTACATGTGGTGTCAACTGGTCTTGCAATACTTGGAAGGTCTCTTACTACCTTTACATTACTTATCTTAACTATGTTGTCAAAATTGATATGACAAAGTCTCTTGTGCCATAGCCAACTGTCATCTACTTTTGCAACAAAACAACTTACTTCAGAATTGAGATGAAAGACATTACCTTTGGTTTTTGAACCTGATGCAATCATGTCTCCTTCTTTGTTGTTAATGATGCACTGGTTGTTTTTGAATTCTAACTGATATCCTTTATCAAGCAAATATCCAACACTTAGTAACTTATGTTGTAAACCATCAACATAAAGAATATCATATGTTTTATTCTTTCCATCTAAGGTGATAGAACCTCTGCCTATGATAGGTTTGGGAGTGTTATCTCCAAATCTAATGATGCCACCTTTGTATTTTTCCAAATGTACAAATCTTTGTTTGTCTCCTGTCATGTGGTGTGAACATCCACTGTTAATGATCTAGTCAATTCTAATGTCATCTTTTGAAACTAATGCTAACTCTTGTTCTTTTTCTTCATCTTCTTTGTCCATTTCTTCAAGAATCTTTTCAATGTCTTTAATGGAAATTAAACCAATTTCATCTTCTCCTGAATCATCATCAGTTACACCGTCTTTAGCATGATAACATTCCTTAGTGTACTTGGGCTTGTAATTTGATCTGAACTTCTTCACTCTTGTAGGACACTTGGATGCAAAGTGACCAACTTTGTTGCATGAAAAACATTTGAATGGTAGTTATCCTTCATATTTCCCTTTACCTTTCCTTTCTTTCTTGGCAATTATAGAAATGATTTCTTCTATTTCTATATACACTTCTTCATTATTACTAGAGATGCTTATAGATTTCTTGTTGTGGACTGAGGCTTTGAAAGTTGTCTCACTTTTGGGTTCTGTCTTCAATCTTGATATCTCAAATATAGATATTTTGCTGATCAAAGTCTCTCTCTTGAAGTCTTTTGAAAATTCCATAGTCTCATCTAAGATATTGATCTTTCTCTCATAGTCTGATGTTAGTGTGGTCATTAGTTTGTCCATTATATCATCCTCTGAAATTTCTCCACCATTATTCTTGATACCTAAAACTGCTTCATTAATTCTTTGATTGTAGGCTCTGATGTTTTCTTCAGGTAACATCTCTAAGTTGTTGTACCTTTTCTTCCATGTCTTTCTGCATGCATTCGTTGCTTGGATGTCTCCTTCAAACATATCTTCTAAGTATTTCCAAATAGAGTATGCTTTATCTGCCTTCTTGATCTCTAAAAATTCACTGTTAGATAGGGCACTGATTAGGGCTTCTTTAGCGATTGCATTATGAGTGAACACTTCCTTTTTTTTTACTGTAGAGTCTTCTTCAGAAAGGTCTTTCAAGGTAGGAACTTCAATTTCTTGATTGGAAATCTCATAGATCTCAAATCCAACATACTAAATATGTGTTATCATTTTGTTCTTCCAGTCAAGATAGTTTTCTCCACCGAACTTAGGACTCTCTTTCCTGACGTATGCTATTTGATCTACCTTAAGTTGTTAGGATTTCTCTCCAAGGCACTTGGCTCTGATACCAATTGTTAGAATAGTCCCAAAGGATAACTGAGAGGGGGGTGAGTCAGTTATTAGCTACTTTAATTTTTTTTTCTTTGCTTAGATATCAATTAACATAAAGTAAATGCACATTCAAATAACACAATAGAGAACACAATAATTTTGGTTACAGGGAAACCAAATAGGTAAAAACCCTGATGGGAATTAGCAGCCACAAATAAATGTACTTGAGTATAATTATCCCTGTTAAGAGATCTTTCAACCATGTTAGGAGTTGTTCTTTACAATGAAATAAGTACATAGACCTGGTTAAAGATCAGACCCTATTAGGAGTCTTTTACAGGTAACCCTATTAAGGGTGAGAACTCACTGTCCAAAAGCTCACTGCTAAAATGATGAAGGCTGCAACCTTCAGTAGAACAGATATACACTATATTTGATAGATGAATTGTTTGAGTAGACCTGCTATCTTGATCAGTTCCAGTGTGTTGTATACTTCCACTTCTTCTTCACATAGATCTTTTCTTCAAGAATGAAATGTCTCTATTGTCCCAAAACAACGGACATTATATTCTATACTTTTTCTGTCTTTATTCTTCTCATTCACACTTGGTGTTCATCAAATGAACTACTATAACTATCTTCTCAAAAGGATGTGATCTTCATCGGATCAAGGAGTCCCTTCAATACTTCTTTAGTCGGCCACATCATCCACGCAACCTGATTAGAAACATGCAACTCATACTGAATAGATGTGACGCTTCACAAAGTCGGCTCCACCAAATTAACTCCAACTTCATGATTATGATAGAACATGTTTGGTGCCTTTAGATAATTATCTTTAACTCATAACTAAAAATGAATACAAACACACATATCCCAAAGATAGGTGCAACTCAAGAAATAATGTAATTACGTCGGCTCTTCACAGATAGTCTTCAATCTTTGTAACAGTCATAACTGATTAATATGACTCAACTAAAACTTCATATCTAACACAGCATGAATGTACATAGCATCTAGAACATGTATACATCATGGAAATGAACACGCATAGCTCCAGAACATTTGTACTGATAATTGCATATAGAACGCTGTTGTATATTATATGTTGTCATCAATGACAAACATACAATCAATTATTTGCATAGAAGCAAATCTCCAACATTCTAATGTCAAATGCTTCTATTTTAAATTCCATTGAGATCTGATCTTGTTTAAAATATTAATTTAAATTTTTAATTCTACACAATCAGAGGAAAACCCACCTAATATTTTGATGTCAAATGCTTCCATTTTAAATTTCACAAAGAGCGGAGCTTGTTTGAAATATTAATTTAAAGTTTCAATTTTTCTCAATTAGAGGAAAACCCACCTAATATTTTGATTTCAAATGCTTCCATTTTAAATTTCACAAAGATCGGAGCTCTTTTGAAATATTAATTTAAATTTTCAATTTTACACAATCAGAGGAAAACCCACCTAATATTTTGATGTCAAATGCTTCTATTTTAAATTTCACGAAAATCGGAGCTCGTTTGAAATATTAGTTTAAAGTTTAAATTTTTCTCAGTCAGAGCAAAACCCACCTAATATTTTGATGTCAAATGCTTCCATTTTAAATTTCATGAAGATCTTAGCTTGTTTGAATTATTAATTTAAAGTTTCAATTTTGCTCCCAAACGTAAAAATGTGTCACAAAAAAGTTTCAATTTTGCACAATCAGATGAAAACCCACCTAATATTTTGATTTCAAATGCTTCCATTTTAAATTTCACGAAGATCGGAGCTCATTCTAAATATTAATTTAAAGTTTCAATTTTGCTTCCGGACGTAAAACATGTCACAAAAAAGTTTCAATTTTGCACAATCAGAGGAAAACCCGCCTAACATTTTGATGTCAAATGCTTCCATTTTAAATTTCACGAAGATCAGAGCTTGTTTGAAATATTAATTTAAAGTTTCAATTTTGCTCCCAGACGTAAAATGTGTCACCAAAAAGTTTCAATTTTGCACAATCAGAGGAAAACCCACCTAATATTATGATGTCAAATGCTTGCATTTTAAATTTCACAAACATCGGAGCTCGTTTGAAATATTAATTTAAAGTTTCAATTTTGCTCAATCAAAGAAAAACCCACAAAATATTTTGATGTCAAATGCTTCTATTTCAAATTTCACAGAGATCTGAGCTCGTTTGAAATATTAATTTAAAGTTTCAATTTTACACAATCAAAGGAAAACCCACCTAATATTTTGATGTCAAATGCTTCCATTTTAAATTTCGCGAAGATCAGAGCTTTTTTGAAATATTAATTTAAAGTTTCATTTTTTCTCAATTAGACGAAAACCCACCTAATGTTTTGATGTCAAATGCTTCCATTATAAATTACATGAAGATCCAAGCTTGTTTGAAATATTAATTTATAGTTTCAATTTTACACAATAAGAGGAAAACCCACCTAATATTTTGATGTCAAATGATTCCATTTTAAATTTCACGAAGATCGGAGCTCATTTGAAATATTAATTTAAAGTTTCAATTTTGCTTAGTCAGAGGAAAACCCACCTATTATTTTGATGTCAAATTCTTCCATTTTAAATTTCACAAAGATCCGAGCTCGTTTGAAATACTAATTTAAAGTTTAGATTTACTCCCGGACGTAAAATATGTAACAAAAAAGTTTCAATTTTGCACAATCAGACGAAAACGCACCTTATATTTTGATGTCAAATGCTTCTATTTTAAATTTTGCGAACATCAGAGCTCGTTTAAAGTATAAATCCAAAGTTTCAATTTTATACAATCAGGGGAAAACCCACCTAATATTTTAATGTCAAATGCTTCCATTTTAAATTTCACAAAGATGGGACCTCGTTTGAAATATTAAATTAAAGTTTTAATTTTGCTCAGCCAGAGGAAAACCCACCTAATATTTTGATGTCAAATGCTTCTTTTTTAAATTTCACAAAGCTCTGAGCTCGTTTGAAATATTAATTTAAAGTTTTAATTTTGCTCTTAAACGTAAAAGTGTTTCACAAAAAAGTTTCAATTTTGCACAATCAGATGAAAACCCACCTAATATTTTGATGTCAAATGCTTACACTTTAAATTTCACGAAGATCAGAGATCATTTGAAATATTAATTTAAAGTTTCAATTTTGCCTCTGGACGTAAAACGTGTCACAAAAAAGTTTCAATTTTTCACAATCAGAGGAAAACCCACCTAATGTTTTGATGTCAAATGCTTCCTTTTTAAATTTCACGAAGATCTGAGCTCGTTTGAAATATTAATTTAAAGTTTCAATTTTTCTCCCGGACATAAAACGTGTCACAAAGAGTTTAGATTTTGCACAATAAGAGGAAAACCCACCTAATATTTTGATGTCAAATGCTTCCATTTTAAATTTCATGAACATCGGAGCTCATTTGAGATATTAATTTAAAGTTTCAATTTTGCTCAATCAGAGGAAAACCCACCTAATATTTTGATGTCAAATGCTTCTATTTTAAATTTCATGGAGATAAATATTAATTTAAAGTTACAATTTTACCCAATCAGAGGAAAACCTACCTAATATTTGATGTCAAATGCTTCCATTTTAAATTTCACGAAGATCGGAGATCGTTTGAAATATTAATTTAAAGTTTTAATTTTGCACAATCACAGGAAAAACCACCTAATATTTTGATTGCAAATGCTTCCATTTTAAATTTCACTAAGATCTGAGCTCATTTGAAATATTAATATACATTTTTAATTTTCCTCTCAGAATTAAAACGTGCCACAAAAATGTTCCAATTTTGCACAATAAGAGGAAAACCCACCTAATATTTTGATGTCAAATACTTCCATTTTGAATTTCACGAACATCAGAGCTCGCTTGAAATATTAATTTAAAGTTTCAATTTTGCTCAATCAAAGGAAAATCCACCTAATACTTTGATGTCAAATGCTTCCATTTAAATTTCACGAAGATCCGAACGCGTTTGAAATATTAATTTAAAGTTCCAATTTTACACAATTAGAGGAAAACCTACCTAATATTTTCATGTCAAATGATTCCATTTTAAATTTCATGAGTTTGAAATATTAATTTAAAGTTTCAATTTTGCTCAGTCAGAGGAAAACCCACCTAATATTTTGATGTTAAATACTTCCATTTTAAATTGCACGAAGATCTGACCTCGTTTGAAATATTAATTTAAAGTTTAAATTTTGCTCCAATGTAAAAAGCTGTCACAAAAAAGTTTCAGTTTTGCACAATCATATGAAAACCCACCTAATATTTTGATCTCGAATGCTTCCATTTTAAATTTCACGAAGATCAGAGCTCGTTTGAAAGATTAATTTAAAGTTTCAATTTTTCTCAGTCAGAGGAAAACCCACCTAATATTTTGATGTCAAATGCTTCCATTTTAAATTTCACGAAAATCCGAGCTCGTTTGAAATATTAATTTAAAGTTTCAATTTTGCTCCCAAACGTAAAAACATGTCATAAAAAATTTTGATTTTGCACAATTAGATGAAAACCCACCTAATATTTAGATGTCAAATGCTTCCATTTTAAATTGTACGAAGATCGGAGCTCATTTCTAATATTAATTTAAAGTTTAAATTTTGCCTCCGGACGTAAAACGTGTCACAAAAAAGTTTCAATTTTTCTCAATCAGAGGAAAACCCACCTAATATTTTGATGTTTAATGCTGCCATTTTAAATTTCATGAAGATCTGAGCTCGTTTGAAATTTTAATTTAATGTTTATATTTTTCTCCCGGACGTAAAACGTGTCACAAAAAATTTTCAATTTTCACAATCAGAGGAAATCCCACCTAATATTTTGATGTTAAATGCTTCTATTTTAAATTTCACAAAGATCGAACCTCGTTTGAAATATTAATTTAAAGTTTCAATTTTGCTCAATCAGAGAAAAACCCACCTAATATTTTCATGTCAAATGCTTCCATTTTAAATTTCACGAAGATTCGAGATCATTTGAAATATTAATTTAAAGCTTCAATTTTACACAATCAGAGGAAAACCCACCTAATATTTTGATGGCAAATGCTTCCATTTTAAATTTCACGAAGATCAGAGCTCATTTGAAATATTAAGTCAAAGTTTCAATTTTGCTCAATCAGAGGAAAACCCACCTAATATTTTGATGTTAAATGCTTCCATTTTAAATTTCACGAAGATCGGAGCTCATTTGAAATATTAATTTAAAGTTTTGATTTTGCCTCTAGACGTAAAACTTGTCACAAAAAAGTTTCAATTTTGCAGAATCAGAGGAAAACCCACCTAATATTTTGATGTCAAATGCTTCCATAATAAATTTTATGAAGATCTGAGCTCATTTGAAATATGAATTTAAAGTTTCAATTTTGCTCCAGGACTGAAAACGTGTCACAAAAAAGTTTTAATTTTGCACAATTAGAGGAAAACCCACCTAATATTTTGATGTCAAATGCTTCTATTTTAAATTTCACGAACATCAGAGCTCATTTGAAATATTAATTTAAAGTTTCAATATTGCTCAATCACAGGAAAACCCACCTAATATTTTAATGTCAAATGCTTGTATTTTAAATTTCACAGAGATTTGAGCTCGTTTGAAGTATTAATTTAAAGTTTCAATTTTACACAATCAGAGGAAAACCCACCTAATATTTTTATGTCAACTGCTTCCATTTTAAATTTCATGAAGATTGGAGCTCGTTTGAAATATTATTTTAAAGTTTCAATTTTGCTCAATCAGAGGAAAACCCACCTAATATTTTGATGTCAAATGCTTTCATTTTAAATTTCACAAAGATCTGAGCTCCTTTAAAATATTAATTTAAAGTTTCAATTTTACATAATCAGAGGAAAACCCACCTAATATTTTGATGTCAAATGCTTCCATTTTGAATTTCATGAAGATCGGAGCTTGTTTGAAATATTAACTTAAAGTTTCAATTTTGCTCAGTCAGAGGAAAACCCACCTAATATTTTGGTGTGAAATGCTTCCATTTTAAATTTCACGAAGATCAGAGCTCGTTTGAAATATTAATTTAAAGTTTCAATTTTGCTCCCAAATGTCAAAATGTGTCATAAAAATGTTTCAATTTTGCACAATCAGATGAAAACTTACGTAATGTTTTGATGTCAAATACTTCAATTTTACATTTCACGAAGATCAAAGCTTGTTTGAAATATTAATTTAAAGTTTCAATTTTCCCTCTGGACGTAAAATGTGTCACAAAAAAGTTTCTATTTTGCACAATCAGTGGAAAACCCACCTAATATTTTGATGTCAAATGCTTCCATTTTAAATTTCACGAAGATCCAAGCTCGTTTGAAATATTAGTTTCAAGTTTCAAGTTTTCTCCCGGATGTTACACCTGTCACAAAAAAGTTTCAATTTTGCACAATCAGAGGAAAACCCACATAGAATTTTGATTACAAATGCTTCCATTTTAAATTTCATGGAGATCGGAGCTCGTTTGAAATATTAATATAAAGTTTCAATTTTGTTCAATGAGAGGAAAACCCACCTAATATTTTTATTTCAAATGCTTCCATTTTAAATTTCACGAAGAACTGAGCTCGTTTTAAATACTAATTTACAGTTTAAATTTTACACAATCAGAGGAAAACCCACCTATTATTTTGATGTCAAATGCTTCCATTATAAATTTCACGAAGATCAGAGCTCATTTGAAATATTAATTTAAAGTTTCAATTTTTCTCAGTCAGAGGAAAACCCACCTAATATTTTGATGTCAAATGCTTCCATTTTATAACTAGATAGGAATGAAACAACCATCCAGACATAGATATCATATAGCATTAAAACCACACATGAAGACATAAATTATCTTAATGATATATAGTGACAAAATTCATCAATCCTACACATTAGATACCGATACTTATTTCCAGATTCTATTACGAACGTTTTTAGATTACTTATCTATAGGTATAATCAATAATAAAAAAAGTCACAATAACAAACACATTACTCCAATAAAAAACGTCGAGATGGGAAATTATTTCTAGTTTTAGACTCTACCTGGAGTCCTCTAGAGAATTCCCTTGGTGATTAAGCAATTCCATAAATCTCTAGGCTTTCCAACTTCCTTCTTACTGTCTTCCTAGATAGACCCACGTACAGAGATCTATAACTTTTTACCCACAACTTATTTTGTCGATCACTCTGGTGAGAATTTTTGCAATCTGGTTTTTACCAGCATATGCAAAAATTAGTACAATCCAACGGTTGGTTAGCGAGTTATGGCCTCCACATCAACACTGCTTATTTGTTTGCAACAATTGTTTCTCCATTTTCTCAGAACAAAATAAACTATTGTCTTCCTTCACCCTTGATGAAATCACCTCATCTTCAAATTTTAAAATCTATTCTCAGAATCTCCCAAATCTCATCTCCCCTCAAGAATATTTTCTTCTCCATATAAATAACAAACAATCTGGTTGGAGAAGTTGCTTTATGGGAAGCAATTGTTCAGCTATAAGGTAGGTATGAATTATTTAATAAATAATTAATTTAGTGTTAACCATCATTTATTTACTCAGAAGAATATGGTTACAATTTTAATTTTAAATTAACTTAATTAACTTACCAAGTCATTAAATATGGTAGTAAGAAAAATAATTACCAAATAACTCACATAGCTCAATGGTAAACTAGCTATCCTTACTCCTAGGAGGTCTTAGGTTCAAATCTCCTAGAAGAGCTAGTTTTTCCAATTAGACATAACTATATTTAGTTATCTTATATATATATTTATTTATTTTATTGTTTTTATTTCATAATTACAATATTACCTCACAAAAATGATACCCATATTCATATCTTTATACACACCCATACAATCATATTTATATATAAGTAGGCATATATGTGTGCACCCATATATATAAACATATACATATGCTAAGTCACATCGTAAACTTATTTACGCACATAATACAACTATTATATATATAATATAATAACTAAGGATCACCTAAGTCAAAAGGGTCTACTTGGGGAAACCTTGGTATTATCTCCATGAAAACAACATTCAAGGATTTTAAAGGCACGCTCTGACCTATGTGGCCAGGTGGAGTCAATGCCAGGTACCTACATCCTACATCACCAAGTTGAGAAATGACAAATACATATATATGTACAAACAATGGAAGACAAGGAGGGGGAGTGCAACATCATTTGGATCTCCCATAGAAGTTAGTATGACTGCCTCCCCTCATCCCACAATCACATCTGATAGTATTCATACTAAAAAATGATTAGGTTAGTATTGTTAGCTCAAAATAATCATAATCATTTATTGCAGCAACAAGGAGTGAAGCATCATCATGGATAATGTAATCATGTACATACGAAAAACACTATTTAAATCCTCTATAAATATAATCCATTAGATAACAATATAGATCATCATTATTAACTAATGAATTATCCAAGCATATAGTAAAAGTATCTCGTCATCTAGCTTAATTGGAGAAAGTAATGAGATTAGGTATAATGTTACAAGGGCGGGTAACATGTAAGAACACACAATACAAGGCATTATTTAATCAATTATAAAACAAGCATCAAATCAAAACCATAATATCATCCATTAGGTGATTTGTGTTAATCCTTAATTAATAGAACATCATAATCATACATAAAATCATACAAGAGTGTTAATTATGATTAGGTAAAGCATAGAAAGAACATAAATACACCATCCAGAACATAGTCATAAAAGTATCTTAATCAACTTAATTCATCCCAGTGTACTCAAACCATCAAAAGGGAGTTCCTCATACAACAACCATATCAGATTGTTTTATAATAAAATATTCCTAAAATATCATGAGCACATAGTAGACATCACTACTCAAAGAGAAATATGCATTAAACACTTATGTGGAGATGAGATAGATTGGATTAGTAACTTTAATCAGAATCATTAGTAGAGAATAAAAGTCCCAAACTTCCAATAGGCATAATCAGGTTTTGTGAGGGTTGGAGGGGCATTACAATACGCCTCTCTACTGATGAAATTTATGTTGATATTATTATTATATTATTTTCATAGCCAACATAACCATAATGTAAATAAATGATGAAATCGTGAAGAATTTTAAAATCTTTCCCAAAGAGTCAAACTCTAAGACATAAAAATATCAATTGTTGAGCGTTGCTTTTACACAAGTCAATTGCTAGGAATTCAAGATCTGAATTCCCCTCTTGAAAGAATAATGAAGTTATTCCCAAGGTTCTTGGTGGTTGTGGTACAACCGCTTGGTAAGCTTAGTTGAAGATAAATGTGAATGTTCACTATGTAGGCTCAATCCTGTTCTACAATCTTGAGTTAATGATGGGGTAAGTAGCACTGATTTGCAATGGGGGAAATCAATCAATTAATCCTAAGAAAAAAACTACAAACAATAAAATGATAAGTAATCAAGGAGGAATACAAATGAATGCAAACCAACAAAGCTTCAATCTTTTATTGTCTCTCTCTACTCCTTCTGAAACGTTGTGTGGGTGGTGCTCAATATTGGTATCTGTAGTGTCTATGACTTGGGAGCATCGAGAATATGATATTTATTGTGTGACCACAAGAAGGATTGATTCTTGAACTAATCTGACAAAGTAATGGCACACGAAAGCTAGAAATACCAGATCCTTCAAATTGTTATGAAGGGTTGATTATATAGAATATGGAAATGATATGAATGGTTGAGATCAATCCTAGATATTGGAGAATGAATAGTTAATATCAAAGGGAACTGGAAAAGCCATCAGTAAACTCCACCTACTCAACTTGGAAAGAGGAGATAAGGTTTGGTTAACTTAACAGCTAATTATGAGTTACCTTTTGAGCTAAAGAGGTAATTTGGAGTTACCTTTTTTGAACTGAAGAGGTAGGTGGAGTAATTCATGCAATCAGAGATCTGATCAAGAGTTCTCTTTTTTAAACTAAAGAGAGGATTTAATTTAATATTTAATTCATTTTTGTAATTAAAGTATTCAACATGTGAGATAATTGAATTCTTTTTAGTTTAGAATTGAATTATTACATGAAATTAATTTAATTAGAACAATTAATTAATAAGTTCAAATATTTAAATTTAAACTTAAGGAAATTTAATTTAATTAATTAATGAAGATTAATCAATTAAGGTAAATTAATTTTGGGGATTTGATTAGATGATTTGGGGAATGAATATAGAAGAAAATAGATGATTAATTAACGATTAAAAAAATCATTAATTAATCGATGAAAATTAGTGTTTTTAATGTAAAGTCGTAAGTCTGTCCATTTTAGGGTGTCTACATTTTCCCCTCTTTGATGCATTGTGGCTTGTCATATTGTGTCAAAGATTCTCTATTTTGATCCTGCCCCAGTGATAGCAGGTGTATTTATGCCCCCTTAACAAATTTGAGCGAAAAAATTGTGACATGAGTGTTAATTTATTGACATTGAAAAATGATTATCTGGGTATCTGATTGTTCATGAAGATATTTCAATATGATCCTTATATCAACTGTTTAAGTTTTCAGAGGCCAGGATGATAAAATGAAGTTCTTGTAGGAATTAGGGTTTTTCTAGAACCCTTATAAATAGTTTGGAGAGCCATTCATTTGTCACTTTGAATTCTTGGAGCTCTTGATCATTTGGTGAGTTTGTTTATAGTTTTCTCTTCTTTCTGTGTTGTTTGTGAGCTATGTTAGGCCTTCTGGGTGTCATACACATTTCTAATCAGGTCTGGACCTTCCTTCGGCCAGCTGGAAAAGGATTTCTGGTAAGTATCTTAGTCCTTGTGTAATTAATGCTTGTATTTATTACATTTCAATTTTATTATTTTTTTGAAAATTTTGCATGTGTGTCGCAATTGTCTGCGATTTTGCCACAATTGTGGTTTAAATGTCATAATTTTTTATTCCATTTCACAATTGATAAAAGTACCACAATTGATGGTGTTTATTACTGCAATTGTGATAAAAGTGTTGCAATTGTCGGTTGCATGTCACAGTCGGTATAAAAGTGTTGCAAATGCTTTAGGTTTACCACAATCGCTCTGTTGTTGATTTCTATGCTTGCATATGTATGTCATTGATATTATGTTTTTGTCTGGATACCGATTAATGAATTTTCTATTCTTTGTAGTACACTGGGACTATTCTATGTTGTCAGGAGTCCAGACCTATCATTTTAGTATACTTTTTTCAGCTTGCTGAGGATGAGAGGGATGTCCTTAGACATTTAGGTTTATACTGGATATGCTATATGCTTGAGATCACAACCAATAGGGGTCTAATCTCTTCTCTTCTAGAGAGATGAATTTTGGATACTTGTACATTTTGGTTACTGACAAGGGAGTGTAGTGTTACACTAGAGGATGTTTATCTCATCTTGTAGATTCCCATCCAGGTTGCTCTTGTAGAGTATCCCCGAGGTCCTAGTATTACAACTTTGTCTGATTTATCTGGTTTGCCACAGGATCAGCTTGGTATGTCTGATCCATATTGTTGGTGCTCAAATCAACAGATTGGATTTCCTATGGATTTTGTCTATCCAATGGTGAGAAACCCAAGTGATTTTTCAACAAACAAGGTTTCAACTTATTCAAAATATCAACCTTCTGCAATTTTGGCTCTACAGAACCAAGGCTGGTTGTCTTATACCCTAAGCTTATCTTATAAGTCTTTAAGAGCTTTTTAGAGAAGATAATTTATGATTCAAACTTCTTTCTTTCAAAGTATGGAAAAGTACTATTGAGATCCCAAAACTAAGAGCAATTTATTATTAGAATATTCAAATGTAATATTGTAAAAATTTAAAGAATGCTTGATAGATTTAAGATATAAACTTAATAGATAAAATGAATATAGTATTCAAAACTTTAAACAATGAAACTTTATGACCATAATTCATTAAAGAAGAAAGATCAATGCTTTATTCAACTATGGGCAATAGAGTCAATATTATTCAAATCTTATGTTCAACCTCAAAGATATTTTTGCAAACAAAACTTATCACTTCAACGGTGTTATGGAATGCACATACAACCTAAAACAAGCTCAGATATATTTCAACTGGTTATTATTTCTCAAATGACGGACCAATTGACCGAGGCCTCAATCAACATAATTTAACCATGAAAAAATAGAGAAACCAATTGATAATAAAGAACATAAACTGAAATAGGAAGTATGTACATCAAACTATCACTTTAAAGAAGTTCTATTGATTTATGTGAAGGATTGATTGTAAAATAATAATGAAACAATTGCACATATGAAAGAAAAAGATAGACCTATCTTTACTTGTTTATGAAAATTGGTAAATTGAATTCACGTTCACAGTATTTGATCAAACTATCCCTATCCGACTATAATAACAATCAATTATCCCTGTTGTGTTGATTTTGGTATCCATATAAATATGAAACTCAAAGGATGCATTGGATCAACACAACGTTTCCTAACAGAACCTAACCAATAAGTGAATGTTTAATGATTACAGTAATTTAATGTTTGATCATCCTTATTTGATAACTGATGAAAATCATTTGATAATATTTTCATAATATGTCTTTAGTCAAAAATTTTAAATAATAAATGTGCATCATGATGGTATTCTATTTGTATAACCATTCACAGTTTTATTTACGATC
This sequence comes from Thuja plicata, assembly GCA_018584345.1. Classification (NCBI taxonomy): domain Eukaryota; kingdom Viridiplantae; phylum Streptophyta; class Pinopsida; order Cupressales; family Cupressaceae; genus Thuja; species Thuja plicata. Next base: position 150,527 of record MU227685.1, read on the forward strand.
TATGCATAGTACGTTGGAGTCGATGGCCCTTTAATAATGGATCTGCATCATAACCATTCACATTCTTATTATAATCTCTGCATGGTATGTCTGATTTGATGATCTTAAGTACTAGATATGCATCATAAAGATACTCCATACTGTATATCCATTCCTTGATCTCATTCAAAATCCCTTCATGGTGTCAGATATCATTGTCGATATTTTGTGTGGCATCATCACAAAAATTTTTACTAATATCTCTACAGATGTTGATGAATATGTTTCTATAATCACACTAGTCAACATTGCAACCACAACATCATCTATTTCTCATATCCTTCGTTGGGTATCAATGATTTCTGAATCACTGGTTCTGAGCATGTAGATCACATTGGTATTCTTGTGTGTGGTATCTGAGATCAAGTTGTTCACCTTCCACCAATGGAAGCCATGGTATTTATTATCTCGTCACGGCCTCTCTACAAATGGATATTCATTTTGACATCGAGGAATCTTGACTGTCTGGTTATATCATGTTCACCACCTTTGTAGCCTTCCAATGATACATGTCATGTTCTTCGCCACCGTACAATGCTAAAACAACGAGAAACCTACATTATGTCAATTTATAATAGAAGGTTTTAACACTGATTCTTCTAAAGAGATAAAATCCATAAAGAAAAGTTGAAATTCATATAGTAATAAAAAATAATTAAGCATAGGAAATAGAAAGGAACCAAATCTATAACTCAATTTCTTGTTTGTGTATTGCATAAGGTTTTACTATTTTAGTTATTCTTTCCTATTTTTGTAACTCAACATTTATCTCCATTGGTCTCTTTAAAATTCCCAATCAGCTCTTTTTATTTCCTTTTAAAGGCCTTGTTTCCAAAAATAATCAAAACTTTGGATAGGTATATTAGAAATAACTCTTTTGTAGAATTTACTTGTTAGAACATCTGAGGGTATCATGAGTCAAAGTTGCAATTCTCAGCTTGCAAAATATTATCTTTGAAATCTGATTGTACTCTAATTGTTTTTACTACCAAGATGGATTAAGGATTTTGAGGCAACAATAAGACATGTGAAATCCATTAGGTGTATTATTATTTAAATGAAAGTAGTTAATATTTGGGGTTAGATGGATTAAACTTTAAAGAGGCACTTCCAAGATTAATTATAATTATTCTTTGTTCCTAATGAGGGAAAGTTACAAAATTAAATTCCTAGATTCATATAGTGAGAAAAAGGAGCTTCAAGAAAAAAATTTCTAGAAGAAGAATATAAGAAGGGTCCTAAAACATTAAGCCATGATAAATAGGAGAGTGAAGTAAAAAGATAGAATAATAATTTGTTAAGACAAAAAATGATAGAGAATAAAAAAGTGATAGAAGATAAGTAGATATATGTAAAGAGTCACTTCCCTAAATAATCATGGATGCAAATTGATTTTAAAACATGGGTTCCACTAGTGGCTCTTTCTGGGGATGTGTGTTTATAACTAAACACAGCAAGATCCAAGCTATCTCTAGAAAGTAGACCATTAGAAAACACAAGAATAATATATATTGCAAAGATAAAGAAGAAAGACACACCTGGCTATTCTCATCTTTAATGGAAAAAAGGTTTGAGGTACTGACCATGCATGGTAAGTTCATGATTGTAACCCTCCAAATCCTGTAAGATGTAAGAATTCTCACCTCCTTTACCAATAATAACAAAAGTACCTATCCATAAAGCATCAAACTTTCCATGTTTTCCTTTGTCTTGATCTTTCACATTCCATCTCAAAACTAGGTATCCTTCCTAAAATTTCCTTTCTATAGTTTTCTTATCAAATAAATCTTTTACTTTTTTCTGCAATTCCTAATTTCTCTCATAATCTTTATTCCTTATCTTAGCCAATTCTGCAAGCTGTTGTAGTCTGTCTTCCATAAAATCCACTTCTTCCCATTTTTCTTTATTTATAAACTTGTTTACTAGAAAAAAATTATTCAGTGGTAAGTGAGCTTTCTTTCCATAAACAAGTTCATATGGGGCATATCCAGTAGAATTTTTAACTGTAATTATGTCTGCTCAAAGTGCAAGAGGTAATTTTGAATCCCATGCTCTTTTGTTATTATCTAACATGCTTTTGATAATTTTCATTATATTTTTGTTGCTAGATTCTTCTTGGCCATTCCCTTGAGGGTGATAAGGGGATGAAAAAGAGACATTTATTCCATACTTCTCATGAAATTCAATAAATTCTGTAGATCTGAAACACATAGAATTATCACAAGTAATCTTCTAAGGAACACCAAATCTTTTCAATATCTTTTCAGTCAAAAATTTGATTACCACCTTACTAGTAGCTTGTCTAGTTGGTATGGCTTCCACCCACTTAGTGAAGTAATCGGTGGCTACCAAAATCCATTTATGCCCACCACTAGATGTATCATTTATTTCACCTATGAATTCTATTCCCCACATTTGGAATGGTTCTTCAGTAGACATAGGATTGAGAGGTAATGCACCATTATATTTGAGCTTTCTTGAAAATCTCTGACATGCTTCACATCTCTAAACATATGCAAGGCCAATAATACCCTGCATTCAATATCTTATGTGCAGTGGTTTTTTCTTAAAAGTGTCCACCACATCCTCCATCATGGAGATCTTTAAGCACTTCTTTAGCTTGGTGTGTATCTAAAAAAAAATGAAGTACACCATCCCTATTTTTCCAATATAGGTCTCCTTATATCAAGATATATTTAGATGCTTGTAATTTTGTTGTCCTCTTCTGACTATCTGTAAGGTTTTCAGGACACTTCATATGTTTCAAAAAATATACTATGTTAGTGTACCAAGGGCATTTTTCTATACTTGTCTAAGTTTCACTTAGACCAATCCGATTTACCTGTAATGCATCCATATTTTATTCTACCATTAACCTTGCTAATCCTTTTCCTCTAATAATTTTAGTGATTTTGAATTCTATATCAAATTCCTAAATCTGATTTACCCATCTGCATCTTCTGCCAGTGACTTATGATTGTCTGAATATATCCTTTATTTCTACATTAGGAACATAGGCTAACACTTTTGCACCAACAAAATAAGGCCTAAAGGATTTTACTTCTTTTACAAGTGCATAAGCTTGTTTCTCATTGATATCATAGTTTAATTCAGAAGTTTGAAGGGTTTTACTGAAGTATTCTATTAGTTGTTCATATCCTTCATCATTCTTTTGTAGTAAGACAACAACAATGGTATGATATGATGCAAAGGAAAATAATTGAAATGGCTTAGTATAATCTAGGGATTTGAGGATAGGGGTTTCCTTAATTACCTTTTTGATATTTACAAATGGATCTAAAGCTTCATTTTTCCACTTCATGTCTGCACCCTTCTTCGACATTATAGTAATGGGTTTAATTATTTCTAAAAAGTTTGGGACAAATCTCCTTACAAATTTTATTTGTCCAAAAAAGGATTGAGCCTTTTTAACACTCTTAGGAACCTCAATTTTATCAATTGTTGCAATCCTTTCAGGGTCTATTCTCACCCCATCCTTGGATACTGTATGTCCTAATAATTTTCCTTCATTCACTGCAAAATTGCATTTCTTTGGGTTCAAGGATATCCCATATTCAAGGGCTATTTGAAAAATCTGCTCTAAGTGTCCACAGTGATATTTTTCCCTTTTTGAGTAAGCAGTTAGGTCATCCTGATATACCACCATAATTACATTAATGAAATCCTCAAAGGCTACATACATTTCTCTTTGGAAGTTAGATCCTACATTAGTGAGTCCAAAAGGTATTCTAGTGTATAAATAAGTATCCCCAACGTGTAGTAAATGTTGTTTTATATTGTTCCTCTTCTTTGGCCTTCACCTGGTTATACCTTGAGAAACCATCCATCATTGATAATAATTCATTCCCCGTGACCTTTTGTAATAATGCTTCCATGTTAGGTAATGCATAATTATCCTTTAATGATGATACATTTAGATTTCTGAAATCCACACAAAGTCTAATATCACCATTCTTCTTCCTAACAGGGACCAAATTTGAGACCCATGTTGAGTGTCTAATTGGCTTTATTATACCAACATCCATCATCTTGATTATCTCATCTTTCATTTTAGGGGCTAAAGTAGGGTTTATAGGTCTTTTCCTTTGTCTAAATGGTTTAGCATTATGCTTCAAAGGTATCTCATGTTGAAAAAGATCCTCTCAGTAAGCTTTGAGGTCATCATAGGACCAAGAAAATACATGCCTATATTTTCTCAATAATTTGATGATATATGTTCTAATCTTGGGAGTTAATCTTTTACCCATAAATACTTGTTTTGGATTCTCCTCACTTCCCAAGTTTATCCTTTCTACTTCATCCATTGTGACATTAGTATTTTTCTTTTCCTTTTTTGAATCCTTATTGTCAAAAAATCTCTCCATTTCTACAAGACCTTTTGGAACCTTATTGGTTTTTAGTTGAATGACTTCCTTTCCAAACAACACTTCTTTCCCATTCTCTATTTCAACATGAGCATTCAAGTCTATTAACTGATCTTCATATTCTTGTTCACCTACTAAAAATTTGATTATATCTTTGTCATCTTCAAAGATTTTCCAATTGTTGATGTTATCAAGTATAGCCGGCCTAGTTTTAACTTCAACTTGAACTATGTCTTCACAAGGGATGTCATTATGCTTTAATGCCAAATTAGCCATAAAATATGCAAGGATATTTTCTGGTCTATCTATCCAATCAATAGAAAAAGAATCAAAATATTCCATAGAATCCCAAACTTCATTTCTATATCTTTTAAGATGAGGATGCTTAGCAACAAATTTACTTTTAACTTGAGAAATAATCAATTCAAAATCACCAAAAATACTTAAACATTTTATTCCATTCTTACTAGCTATCTTCAAACCAAGAAGTAGAGCTTCATACCCTGTAACATTTTAGTGCATTCAAAATCTAGTAAAAAGGAATATTTAAAGGTTTTCTTATCAGGGGCAAAGAAAATGAAACCAGCTCCATTATCATCCTTGCAGCAAGCACCATCAAAATACATTTTCCAAATTGTATTATTATTTTCTTTAGCATGTAATTCAATAGGTTCAGTGTTATGCATTGCATTTTTTGAAATACTTACTTGAAAGTTATCCATATCATAATGACATAAATGTGTAAACAAGATTGGATCCACTTCCTCAATAATGTATGGACTTCTAGCCTCCCTGTCAATTCTTACATCCCTGCCATTCACTAGAATAGAAGCATAAGAAAGATCTAATTGAATACTACCTCCTACTAAGCTAGACCATTGTCTAGATAAAAGCATTCCATAATTGGCAGGTGTTAGAAACACTGAGAGGGGGGGGTGAATCAGTGTTTATCTATTAATTATATTTCAGCCAATTAAACATATATCAAATGTGCATCCAAAGAAACATAACACAAGAACACATAACACATGATATGATTACGGAGAACCTTGATCAGAGGAAAACTCTGGTGGGGATTAGTGCCCACAAATATTGTACTAGGTATAATGAACCTGTTAAAGTTCCTTTGCCCTGTTAGGAGAAGTCTTTAAAAATTAAGTACAATGACCTGGTTAAAGGTCTGACCCTATTAGGAGTCTTTTAAAAAACCCTGTTAAAGGTATATGGCTCACTGCCTAGGCTCACTGCCCAATAAGATGAAGGCTACAACCCTCTGAATGTTGATATGCACTATATCA
>MU227685.1:164042-174507 GCA_018584345.1 Thuja plicata
CCTCCACAAGGACTTTTTCAAGCAAGGTGAATTTATGCATTTACTTTGTCCATTTCTGCAATTTCAATTACATATATTTGAGGTTAATTCCAAAACTAGGGTTTGACCAAGGAAAACCCCTCCCCCAAAACAAAACAATCTCCTTTTTCTTGTAGGTACAGGTATAGAACAGTGGATTTGAACCCAAATCTAGATACCCTTTTCAGCAAACTTTCAGGATCCGTGAACAAAGTCACTTTCAGATCTGTGCAGGTTAGGGTCAACATTATTGGGTCAGGGTTGACATTTGTGGGTCAAGGTCAACCTTTTTCATAAGATGACATCGGAATGGAAAATTATTTCTGGGGTTTGTTTGTCTCTACATTTCGGTTTGATATCAACTATCAGTTTTTCTAGAAACAGTCTACAGACCTCAGAAAACAACATTCTTTGATCTGCAATATTTCAAGGTTAGTGCATTTTTCAGATCTTTTCAATTACAATCATATATCATTTCTATATATATAAATTATAGAATTTAAGCTATCTCCTTTGTTATTTTCCTTTCCAAATAGTTGATTCATTTGTGCATTAACCCTTCTCTTGGGTTGATCAACTTGGATCTCCCATTTGTGCATTTGGGAATAGAAAAGGAACATCTTATCTTCTCCTTAATCATAATTGCAATACATAATCAATTCAATTCAATCAAGGTTAAAAGAATCCAATACAAGCTAGGTATTTCAAAGAACAATCTACACATTAACACCTTACATTTCAAGATAATCAATTCACAAACAATCTATAAATCAAATCAATCATTTATATACCTTATCTATTACATTTTAGTAAGATCATATCATCCCATATCAATAAACATCATATTTTGTATCTTACAGAAACATAGGTCCAGTCATTGGAAGTCTGGTTAACTGATGGATTAGTTCTGTAGTGATGTGAACTGGGACATCTCCAATCCAGAAAAGATCATCATGAATTCTTCTTAACAGAATCTTTACCCATTCTGGTTCTTCAAACTCATGCGCATTCGAATACTCTAAAATAGGGTTATCTTTTAAGTGCGCGAACTCATCCTTGAATGTGAAATCTGGATTTAACATTGATGCCATATGAGAGGCTATATTATCATCTCCTAATGATTATTTCTTATAGTAAATGTATGCCCGGATATCTTCCACGTCAACAACGCTAAGTGGGGTTTTGGAGAAAGCCCCTTCCACATCATCTAGTATGGATTTGAATGGATTCTTCTTAAATATGAACCTCTTCCTCTCTGTTACATCAAACACAACTGGGGTCACCATACTTACTTGGTGTTTTCTTATGTAGGGTTTCCACGAATTTTTGAAATGGTGCGACGGCTAGGGCTCCATTTCAAACCTATTATCCATTCGCTCCAACTGCCAAACTATTATGCCTTCATGCTTTGATGTCTTAGTGCTCCAATGCTCTTCAATTTCTATGCTCTCAAATGTGAATGTGAAAATGATCGACCGTGAATTTCCTTTTATACAATCTATTGCATGTAATGCTTGCAACCATACACAGTGATTTTCAAACTTTGATCCCGATGCAATTTAGATAATGTGTGAATGCATATAGCTGTAATCTATGCTTTTAACCATGAATCAAAAGGCACATACTCAGAAGTGAGTACACCAACCGTGCAGGGGTCCTGAGCTAGAATAGCTCCCCCTTAGACCAAGAAGGTCTATTCAAGCAAAAGTAGAGGGTGTGTCCATTGTGGATGCACCAAATAATTTTTTAACATTATTGTCCTTCTTAATTTCAACCCATATTTTTCTTGAATCTTCATTTGCTTTGACAAAATTGACTTCTCCTTTCTCTTCAAATAGTGACTTTTTAGGATCCTTTTGTTTCTGAGTTTTGGATCTACAAAACCTTGTGATATGTCCATCCTTTCCACATGTGTGACAAATGATAGGAGGTCTAATTCTCTTGCTCATCATGCTACATTTATTTGATGTATGTCCATTGTAGTTGCATATCTGACATTTAATGTTCTGCAAATTTCTTGAGAGTTGATTTCTTTGAGTGCTTTGATTTATATTCCTGTGATTTTGCTAAGGTTGATTTCTTTGACTTATTCTGTAATGAATAGCCCTATGACCAAACTTATTATAGGAGTAACAATAACCATTAAAAGGTCTTACATCTTTGCAATCTCTTGCCAAATGCCCATGTTTATTGCATGCATAACAAGTTCTGTTAACTTTCTTGATTTCTCTTTTAGGTGGTTCAGATATAACCTCTGTAGTATCTTCAACTTTCTTAGCTTCTGAAGATGCTTCAAGTGTTTTTTCTCTCTTTTGTGATGATTTGGTTTCATCTTGTGTTGTATTGAATCCAAGGCCAGTAGTGTTCCCTTTTTGCCTTTGCACATTGAGTTGGGATTGAATCAAATCAGAACTTCTGTGAAGTTTATCAATCTTATCTTTTGCTTCTGTTAATTCAGATTCCAACTTCTTCTTCATGTTTTCCAATTCCAAGACTTTCATGTTTTCCTACAGAAGTTCATCTTCCAATTGATTTCTTTCTTTGATCTTGTCTTCAATGGTGTTCTAGCTATCTGTAAACTGTTCCTCTAGATCTTCAAGTTTATCCTTTAGAGATTTATTCTCTTCATTAAGCTTTTTGACCATTTGTCCTAGATCACTTGTAGAACAATCTTTCAGATCTTTTCTTATCCTTTTAATAAGTATCTGAGAGCCATCATTTTTCAATCTTAGTTCTTCATTTTCCTTCTTAGATCTGTCAAGATCTTCAAGAGCTGCTTCAAGATTATTTTTCAAATGTTTTTCTTCAGCTAAGTCCATGATCTCCTCAAGTGGTTAAACTTTCTTTCAGAGGACCAGAGCTCTGATACCAATTGTTAGAAACACTGAGAGGGGGAGTGAATCAATGTTTATCTATTAATTATATTTCAGCCAATTAAACATATATCAAATGTGCATCCAAAGAAACATAACATAAGAACACATAACACATGATATGATTACGGAGAACCTTGATCAGAGGAAAACTCCGGTGGGGATTAGTATCGAAAAATATTGTAATAGGTATAATGAACCTGTTAAAGTTCCTTTTCCCTGTTAGGAGTAGTCTTTACAAATTAAGTACAATGACCTAGTTAAATGTCTGACCCTATTAGGAGTCTTTTAAAAAAACCTGTTAAAGGTATATGGCTCACTTCCTAGGCTCACTGCCCAATAAGATGAAGGATACAACCCTCTGAATGTTGATATGCACTATATCAAAAATGAATTGTTGTAATGACACTGTTGTCTAATCAGTTCCATGTATGCATGGATTCTCTTACTCCTTTAAAGAGCTATATCATCTTCTGACTTCATTATATTTCTCATCTGCATCTTCCTCATACATAATAATGGACGCTTGTAACATAACATTAAATTACATACTTATATGTTTACAATTGAATAGGCGTGACCCAAAACAAGAATCTAGTCAGCCTTTAAACCAAAATATACAATGCTTCTAAACAAGTTGGCCTAAGCGTGTTTACTACAACATTAATTACATTAATACAAAATTATAACTAAAGGCGCTTAGCCATTACATTACAAAATCATTCACGCTGATCAAAATGGTAGTCAGCTTCCATGCTCTATTTCCTGGACTGTAGCTCTACTAATCTACCTATAAATTTTCTATACTGATGTTCCATACTTTGCGCATCTAGATCTAGCATGTATATACACCATAGAGTATATACCCAAGCACACATGCTCTGGTGTGATCTCTAACACGTGCGCTGACATACTGATCTCTGTATGTGTCTGTCTACCCTATTTTCATACTTAGTCATTTTGTCTTTCATAAAAAAACTTAAGTATGACTTTGTTGCCATGATTGACAACACAAAATAAGTCATGCTTCCTTAGGAAGTCAACTTTCCAATAGCAGGAATTTCAACCACAGTAATATCGATTTTATAAGACATTTCTGGACATGTAGGAAATTTCAATTCAACATTTTTCATTATACCTACATCAGGAACAGATCTATTATCCATAGCATAGCATATACCAAATTTGGTATCAACATTCATTCCTAATTCTTTCATTACATCATTAGGCATAATATTTACTACTACACCAGAATTTATCATGCAATTTTTTACCAATCTATTATTTATCAATAGCCTAAGATAAAAAGGATCAATTTGATTTCCATTTTTGTTTAAATTAGTTCCTAAATAAATAGCTGGAGGATCCTTCACTTCTTGGTTAAGATCTTCCTTATTACCTACATTAGACAATATTTTCAAAGCTTCACTTTTACATTCAAGTATTTTAACTATTTCAAGGAAAGGAATTAATATTTTAACTTGAGATAATGCATTAGACATGAAAGAACATTCATTGGGAAGAGATTTACTATTTTTCTCTTACCATTTTTGGAAATTCATGGGGTTCTACTTGTTTATCTTGAACAATATTTTTGTGATTCAACCTCCTTGGATCAGTTCCCTGGTCAGGTTTCCCTATGTTTGCATTCATTGTTATATTCCTTAACTTGTAATTACTTCTTGCTTCTTCTATTACAGCTATTGTGTATGCTTTCTTCTCTTCCTCTGTTAATTCTCTTAATTTTGGAGGACCATCCTCATAGTCCCCATATTGGTATACTCTATTTAGGTCATCCATGCAGTAGTATTCATTTGAAGAGATATAATCATCATATCCCACATAGGATCTGTCGATAAGTTATTTACTGTGGGTTGTTGATCAGCATTATGCTCTTCATCTTATTTCCATCTTTGGGAAACAATACAATGTTCATAAGAATGTAGCAGTCTGCAAGCTTCACACCAAGGATAATTTCCCACAAAATGGTTGTTTTTCCTCAATGGATCAAGGGTGTGTAATTCTTTGTTCACTTGTTTCCCTTCCTTCCATTATGTATTATAAATCATATCTTGCAATTTATATCTGTCACTTTTGTATGGTACCCGATTATTCTTGTTTTACTTAAAATTGTCTCTTCCATTATTCACTTGGAGGACTTTCACGATATTCATAAGTTTTTCTAATCTATCTTCTTCCTTGTGTTGCTTAGGATCTTTTGGATTGAACAAATGATTTTCCTCCCTCTTCATGATTATACAAGATTCCTTCCTATCATTTTCAATAACTATAGCAATCTTGAGAGCATGTTCCAAATTAGAAGGCTTATGAGATCTGATTTCATAATTTGTGTTGCTATCAAAGGCACCCAAATAGAAATTAATCATAAAATCATCAATAGGATGAACATCTCCTGGAATCCTATTCAGAACCTTATTGAATCTTTTATTGAATTCAACCACATATTCATTTTTATTTATTTTTATACTTGTCAACTCATGTGAAGCAAAATAAGTATCATTGTGATCACCAAATTGTTCCACAAATTGGTTTACAAATTCATCCCAACTAGATATGGATCTATCTGGTAGAATTCTAAACCATTCTTCTACATATTCTATGAGGGATTGAACAAAAAATTTCATGTATACATCCTCATTGAATTCATCAAATTCTTGGATAACAATTTTCAAATTTACACAATGCACTTCAGCTGATCCTGACCCGTTCCTTGAAAATTTTGGAACTGCACTCCTTAATTCATTTTTTATGTCATTAGGACATCCCTTATGGCATAAAAATCTAACTTTCTATATCTTTCAGAAACCATTGGGGCTCTATAAGTGTTTCTATTTTTATTGATGGTTCCATGTCTTTGATTCTTCCTATTTGCATTAAGAAATCTTTGATTGTTTCTTGGTTCAAAACTCAAGTTGGTATAATAATCTCTTGGGCCATAATTATGATCCCTGTTATTTTGATATCCACTATACATCCTTCCATTACTTTGATGTCTATACTATTCATGTTGTTCAGATGTGATAGGATCCAACCTATTGTTGTGGTTGTAATGTTCTCCATTGTTCCACTGTCCCCGATGATCTCTTCTTTCCCAATCATTGTTGTCTTTCTCAAGTCTTCCTCTATTGTCTGGTTCGAACAAGGGGTTGGTATGATCATTTTTAAATACATACCCACTATTGTTCCTATGAGGAGGATTTTAAAATCAATTTCTATCATCCTTAGGAGTTTCTTTATCTCTTGGTGATCTAATTGTATTTCTTGTTATTCCTATTTTCCTAGGTGTCTCTTATGGCTGCCTCTTAAGAGCCCTAACCATTTCTTCATCTTCTGATCTTGCATCAGCCATTTCACAAAATAAAACATCCCATTTGTTAATTCTTTTCTCCTTTTCAGTCATTTCCTGATTTGGATCATGTCGAGACTCATATCCTCCTCTATTACCTTGGAAAAAATGATTACAATTTTCATCACTACTCTCATGACTATGATGACTTGAATTAGGGAATTGTTCACAAGCACACTCTTGATCATCCTTATCAGGACATATCATACGAGGTATATAAGGCATCTTTACACTTGAAGTCCCACCTTTTCTTAGCCTCAAGTCTAATTCAAGTTGATCTGGATGCAAGGATCTTCTTCCCCATATGAAAATTGTTAATAACAAAATTTTGTGACCAAATTTATCACTTGTTTAAATTCGTAGAGTCTCCACCTTCTTCTTAGAAGGAAATGAAAATAATTGATTTGGGCTCTTCCTCAGCAGAGTGTATGCTACAAAAATTTGAATAGAGGCTCTTTTAAATATATAAATCTGAAATAATCAAAACTTTAATAGGAATTAGAATCTCTATTATATCAAATTTAAAAGCTTTTAATGATATTACTTATATATCCACTTCTTTATGCTGAAAATGTAAAATCAAAATTTTTCAAAATCTGGGAAATGATGATTATTAAGATGTTTTAATAAAGAAGAAAAGATTAAAAGCTGAATTAAAATATCAATTCTAAACAAAATCTGAATTATGTAACTCACCACAATGTCTTAATTAAGTGAATCTCTATGCTAGTCTAAAAACAAAAACTTGTAAAGTTTACTTGAAAATCATTCCCCAGTAGAGTCGCCAATATTTTGGTGCTCAAATCAATAGATTGGATTTCCAATGGATTTTTCCTATCCAATGGTGATAAACCCAAGTGATTTTCCAACAAACAAGGTTTCAACTTATTCTAAATATCAACCTTCTACAATTTTGGTTCTACAGAACCAAGGCTGGTAGGCCTATACCCTAAACTTATTTTCTAAGTCTTTAAGGGATTTTTAGAGAAGATAATTTATGAGTCAAACTTCTTTCTTTCAAAGTATGGAAAAGTACTATTGAGATCCCAAAACTAAGAGCAATTTATTATTAGAATATTCAAATGTAATGTTGCAAAAATTTAAATAATGCTTGATAGATTTAAGATATAAACTGAATAGAGCAAATGAATATAGTATTTCAAAACTTTAAACAATGCAACTTTATGACCATAATTCATTAAACAAGAAAGATCAGTGCTTTATTCAACTATGGGAAATAGAGTCAATATTATTCCAATCTTATGTTCAACCTCAGAGATAGTTTTGAAAACAAAACTTATCACTTCAAAGGTGTTATGGAATGCACATACAACCTAAAAAAGTTCAAATATATTTCAACTGGGTATTATTTCTCAAATGATGGACCAATTGACCAAGGCCTCAATCAACAAAATTTAACCATGCAAAATGAGAGAAACCAATTGATAATACATAACATAAATTGAAATAGGAAGTATTTACATCAAACTATCACTTTAAATAAGTTCTATTGATTTATCTGAAGGATTGTTTGTAAAATAATAATGAAACAATTGCACATATGAAAGAAAAAGACAAACTTATCTTTACTTGATTCTGAAAATTGGTAAATTGAATTCACATTCACAGTTGTTGATCAGACTATCTCCATCCAACTATAATAACAATCAATTTTCCCTGTTGTGTTGATTTTGGTATCCATATAAATATGAAACTCAAAGGATGCATTGGATCAACACAAGGTTTCCTAATAGAACCTAACCAATAACCAAATGTTTAATGATTACAATAATTTAATGTTTGAACATCCTCATTTGATAACTGATGACAATCACTTGATAATATTTTCATAATATTTCTTCATTTGACAAGTTTAAATAATAAACATGCATCATGATGGTATTCTATTTGCATAACCATTCAAAGTTTTATTTACAATCTCTGCATAGTACATTGGATTCAATGGCTTTAATAATGGATCTGCATCATAACCATTTACAATCTTATTATAATATCTGCATGGTATGTCTGATTCAATGATCTTAAGTACTGGATCTGCATCATAACGATACTCCAAACTGTATATCCATTCCTTGATCTCATTCACAATCCCTTCATGGTGTTAGATATATTGTCAATATTTCTTTGTGGCATCATCATAAATATGTTTACTAATATCTCTGCAGATGTTGATGAATGTGTTTCTAGAATCACTCTAGTTGACATTGCAACCAGGACATCATTTGTTTCTCATATCCTTCGTTGGGTATCAATGATTTCTGAATCACTAGTTCCGAGCATGTAGATCACATAGGTATTCTTGTGTGTGGTATCTGAGATCAAGTTGTTCATATTCCGCCAACTACAACCATGGTATTTATTATCTCTTCATGACCTCTCTGAAAATTTCTATTCATTTTGATGTCGAGGAATCTTGACTGTCTGGTTATATCATGTTCACCACCTTTGTAACCTACCAATGATACATGTCATATTCTTTGCCATTTTACAATGCTAAAACAGTGAGCAACCTACAATATGGCTATTTATAATAGAAGATTTTAACATTGATTCTTCTAAAGAGATAAAATCCATAAAGAAAAGTTGAGATTCATTGATGACATGTAACTGATTGGATTTTTGATAATGTTAAGTTGAAGATAATGCAAAGCATTATATCAGTTAATGTATTGTATTTTCATTGATGTCAACTTGATATCATTTGTACAGTCATGTACATAATGCCAAAGACTTTAGAGAATCAATGGAACAAAGGTTATGCTTTCAGCAATGCATAAAAGTCAAGTATTCACTTAGTGACAAACAACACCGATGGAGTGCACATCGATGGTCAGAGTAAAGAAAGACAGTCAGAGTGATACCCAACAATCAAAAGCATAGTGTTTCCTGACAAAGAAAATCCACAGTGATGCCCGATGAGAAAAATCAAAAGGTTGCCCGACGAATAGAGATCACAAAGCTAACTGGAGTCTCGCCAACAGAATTGTCAGTTTTCATCGACAAATAACTACAGAGGTGACTGACGGAATAGAGAGTTCAAAAAAGGACAAAATATCTAGATGGAAAGAGCTAAAGATAGACTTAGATGGTTGTTTTCTTTGTTTTATTCGACCAAAGTTAAGTGATGATTTAAAGATAATTTATACAGTTGGCAAGAAGATAATTACAAGGCAAATCAGGAGTTATTCTTTAAATCAAATTTGCTGGATTGTTTTTCATGCCAAGAATCAAGAAACAGTGAATATTATGTCTATATAAGAGCCAAGCTTAATTCATTTACAAATGGGATTAAGGGGAGTGAATAAAAAGGAGGACGCTGAAGAGAAATTGATGAAGAATAACTTCATACAGTCCTAATCAATCAAGCTAAAGAAGAGCTAAGGAATTCTGTAGACACCAATGAACAGTGAGCATAGTATCACATAGAAGAAAGTGTGGAGCACAAAGAATTGAATTGATACATTGATCAGAGAGGTAATGTACTTAAATAGATCTAAAAATATGTGATTCAAAGTTGCAATATGAACAAGTCATGTGTTTCAATTTAGCCATTGAAGCATCAAGTCTCTTAACTGAGCAGGACTTAACAGTCATATATATTGAGGTACATCCCAAGGAGTGCCAAAAAGGTTGATTCATGAAAGTAGCATTGGACTTGCCTGATACCTATTGACAATCTAAGAAGGAGGCTGATTCAAGGATGGTAGCAATAGATGCCCGATACTAAGTGACAACCTCTATGTATAAAATCCTCTAACAAGGTCACACTTAATAGTGTGTTTGTAACCTTTAACAGGGTTGGCTCCTAACAGAGCTCACTTCAGAAGAGTGAAATTTGGGGTACCGGTCCCAATGGTTTTTCTCTTAATAGGGTTTCCACATTAAAAATTCATGTGTTATGTGTGTATGATTCATTTCTTTATTATTTTGTATCTGACATAGTTAACACTAGATTGGTCAGTATACTCTGCTTATTTACTGTGTTTCAGTAAATAGTTATACTGCTTATCAGTAATCAAGAAAGAATAAGGATTGACAGAGAACACTAATAGATAGTTAAATCAATATTAGTATTTCATGGCATGCATCTTGTAGGGACATAATAATCTAAGCTTTAATGATTGGTGGTTAAGTTTGAAGGATAAATTTTTGAGGCCACTGATTCACCCCCCCCCCCCCTCTCAGT
>MU227685.1:177239-190924 GCA_018584345.1 Thuja plicata
ATATGTAAGAAGGAACCATCCAAAGATCTAGATCATAGGAGATAAGAAAGATGGTACAAGAACAAGAAGTAAGTCTTTAAACTCAAATTGTTTAATTTGTGAGTTTGAGCCAAAATCTGTCAATGCTGCACTTGATAATGAAGAATGGATAAGTGTTATGAATGGTGAGATTGAGAAGATTGAGAAGAATAATACATGGTCACTTTTTCTAAGACCATATGAGAAGAATGTCATTGGTACAAAATGGATATTCAAGAATAAGCTAAATGATAATGGAGAAGTCACAAGAAACAAAGCAAGACTAGTATGCAAGGGGTATGCACAAGAGGAAGGTATAGACTATGGAGAAACCTTTGCACCTATTGCTAGGATAAAAGGTGTAAGAATACTACTTTCTTATGATACATTCAAAGGATTCAAGGTATACCATATGGATGTCAAGTCAGCATTCCTAAATGGAATACTTGAAGAAGAGGTATACATTGAGCAACCAGAAGGGTTTGTCGATCCAGATAAGAGAAATATGGTATGTAGACTTCACAAAGCCTTGTATGGATTGAAACAAGCTCCAAGAGCCTAGTATGAATGACTTCATTCCTATCTTATAAGTATTGGATTTGTAAGGACTAGTGAAAACAATAATCTTTATTTGAATGAAGATATTGATGCTAACACTTTGATTGCTGAAATATTTGTTGATGACATCATATTTAGAGGCAATGATATGCTATGTAAATAATTTTCTAATGAGATGAGAAAAGAGTTTGAGATGTCTATGTTTGGAGAGATCAAGTTCTTTCTTGGTCTACAGATCATGCAACAATGTGAAGGTATTTTTGTTACACGGTCCAAATACATTAAAGAGGTCCTAAAAATATTCAAGATGGAAGATTCCAAACTAGTTGGAACACCGATGGCTACTAGATGTAAGTTGACAAAGGAGGAAAAGAAAATAGAGGTAAATTAGACTTTGTATAGATCAATGATTGGAAAACTCATGTATGTTGTACACACTAGACCAGATATTGCACATGCAATAGGAATAGTTGCTAGATTTTATGCTAATCCTAGGGAATCACATATGACTGTTGTGAAAAGAATTTTAAGATATCTGAAGAATATGGCTTATGGTATAGAAGAGAAGGAAAATTTGAAGTTAAGGTGTTTACCGACGTTGATTGGGCTAAAAATATTGATGACCGGAAGAGCACAATTGGAGGAGCATTCTTTATGGGTGATAGACTTGTCACATGGATAAGTAAGAAGCAGGGATGCATCTCTCAGTCTACTGTAGAAGCAGAGTATGTTGTTGCTGCTGAAAATTGCTCAAATATTGCATGGATTAAACAGTTGCTGGAAGGTATGCATATGAAGATCTTAGAACCAGTGATTATCTATTGTGATAACACTAGTGCAATAAACATTTCCAAGAATCTAGTCATGCATTCCAAGACTAAACACATTTCCACCAAGTATCATTATTTGAGAGAACAAGTTTGAGAAAAGGAAGTGATACTTGAATATGTGCAATCAAAAGAACAATTGGCTGATATCTTCACCAAGCCACTGCCCAAGGATACATTTGATTACTTGAGAAAGAGACTAGGGGTCAAACCCTTGTCTACCAGTCAGTAAAAGACTAAAGGCTGCATCAACCTACATATTATCAGAACATCATTAATGTTGATGCAAGAAAAAATATGAACTTCAAAGCTACATCTATATACAGACAGGTATATATCTTCACTGAGCACTAGAACATATTGTTGTATTGCTGATGGATAAGGGAAATTAGAGGAATATATTATGGATGGAGAAAAATGATTGTTTGGCATGAATGTCAGATATCTATAAGATATTTGTTTAGGATTGTTGTCAAAGGAAGAGAAATTATCCATATTATCAAATCTTTTTGGAAATAGAAAGAGTTTATCCACTATCATATTACTCCAATAGGGAGGATTGTATCCTTAGGGAGAGAAATTGTATTGAAATATTATACAAAGGGAGAATTGCTAACAAGAGAAAAAGACATCAAAAGAGAAGAACAGTCAAGGGAGAGAAATTGACACAAGGAGAGGACACAACACATCAAAAGATAGAAAGCTGCAAGAATCAAATTTAAGCTAAAATAGAGCTTACCGAAGGTCAGACATTTATCGGTTGACAGAACAAAAAGATTGGTACTTTGATGAATCTAAACTGTTGTATTTCATATTGTATTAGAAATAGTATAGTGTGATAATATAGTATGTTTCCATCAATGCCAAAGGGAGAGATTGATGACATGTAACTGATTGGATGTTTGATAATGTTAAGTTGAGATAATGCAAGATATTAAATTAGTTAATGTATTGTATTGTCATTGATGTCAGCTTGATATAATCTGTACGGTCATGTACATAATGCCAAAGACTTCAGAGAATCAATGGAACAAAGGTTATGCTTTCAGTAATGCATAAAATTCAAGTATTCACTTAGTGACAAACAACACCGACAGAGTGCACACTGATGGTCAGAGCAAAGAAAGACAGTCATAGTGATACCTAATGATCAGAAGTATAGTGTTGCCCAACGAAGAAAAGCCACAATGATGCCCGACGAGAAAAATCAGAAGGTTTCCCGATGGATGGAGATCACAAAGCTAACTAGAGTCTCACTGACGGAACTGTTAGTTATCACCAACAACTAACTACAGAGGTGACCAACGAAACAGAGAGTTTAGAAAATGACAAAATATCTAGCTGGAAAGAGCTAAAGATAGACTTAACTAGTTGTTTTCTTTGTTTTATTCAACCAAAGTTAAGTGATTGATTTAAAGATGATTTGTACATTTGGCAAGAAGATAATTATGAGACAAATCAGGGGTATGCTTTAAATCAAATTGGCTGGATTATTTTTCATGCCAAGAATCAAGAATCAAGAAATAGTGAATATCATGTCTATATAAGAGACAAGCTTAATTCATTTACAAATGGGATTATGGGGAGTGAATAAAAAGGACGATGCTGAAGAGAAACTGATGAAGAATAATTTCATACAGTTTTGATCAATCAAGCTGAAGAAAAGCTAAGGAATTTTATAGACATCGACGAACAGTGAGCACAGTATCACAGAGTAGAAAGTGTGGAGCACAAAGAATTTAATTGATACATTGATCAGAGAGGTAATGTACATAAATAGATCTGAAAATATACAATTCAAAGTTACAATATGAGTAGATCATAGTGTTTCAGTTTAACAATTGAAGCATCAAATCTCTTAACCAAGTGGGACTTTACAGTCTTCTATATATTAAGGTACATCCCAAGGAGTGCCAAAAAGGTTGATTCATGAAAGTAGCATTGGAATTTCCCGATACCTATTGAGAGTCTAAGAAGGAGGCTGATTCAAGGATGGTAACAATAGATACCCAATACTAAGTGACAACCTCTATGTATAAAATCCTCTAACAAGGTCGCACTTAATAGTGTGTTTGTAACCTTTAACAGGGTTGGCTCCTAACAGGGCTCACTTTAGAAGAGTGAAAATTTGGGGTATAGGTCCCAGTGGTTTTTCCCTTAACAGGGTTTCCATGTTAAAAATTCATGTGTTATGTGTGTATGATTCATTTTTTTTTGTTTTGTATCTGACATAGTTAACACTGAATTAATTGGTGTACTCTGCTTATTTACTCTGTTTCGGTAAATAGTTATACTACTTATCGGTAATTAAGAAAGAATAAGGATTGATAGAGAACACTGACAAATAGTTAAATCAATATTAGTATTTCATAGCATGCATCTTGTAAGGACATAATAATCTGAGGTTTATTGATTGGTGGTTAAGTTTGAAGGATAAATTTTTGAGGCCATTGATTCACCCCNTCCCCCCCCCCCCCCCCCCCTCTCTAAGTTATTAATAACAATTCATATAGTAATAAAAAATAATTAAAATAGGAAATAGAAAGGAACCAAATCTATAACGCAATTTCTTGTTTGTGTATTACATAAGGTTTTACTAATTTAGTTAGTCTTTCCTATTTTTTTAACTCGACATTTATCTCCATTGGTCTCATTAAAATGCCCAATCAGCTCTTTTTATTTCCTTTTAAAGGCCTTGTTCCATCAATAATCAAAACTTTGGATAGGTATATTAGAAATAACTCTTTTGTAGAATTTACTTGTTAGAACATCTGAGGGTATCATGAGTCAAAGTTGTAATTCTCAGCTTGCAAAATATTACCTATGATATCTGATTGTAGTCTAATTGTTTTTACCACCAAGATGGATTAAGGATTTTGAGGCAACAATAAGACATTTTAAATCCATTAGGTGCATTATTATTTAAATGAAAGTAATTAATATTTGGGGTTAGATGTATTAAAATTTAAAGAGGCACTTCCAAGATTAATTATAATTATTCTTTGTTCCTAAGGAGAGAAATTTACAAACTTAAATTCCTAGATTCATCTAGTGAGAAAAAGGAGCTTCAAGAAAAAAATTTCTAGAACAAGAATATAAGAAGGGTTCTAAAACTTTAAGCCATGAGAAATAGGAGAGTGAAGGAAAAAGATAGAATAATAATTCGTTAAGACAAAAATGATAGAGAATAAAAAAGTCATAGAAGATTAAAGAGTTACTTCCCTGAATAATCATAGATGCAAATTGATTCTCAAACATGGGTTCCACCACATACGATATCCCATGGTCCAGGTTTGGCATGGGTCTAGATAGACTTACTACCTTTCTTGGTAGTTTAATTTGTGGGATCTTGTAACCTGATCGTCACTAGCATAGTTTCTATGTTGGCTTTGGCGCTATTTCTATAGGGTATGGTTAGAGACCATATGATGTATGCATGGGGTCCCTGTATGCTAGTGCATATGTAATTCAATATGTTCTATGTGGCTGACCTTAATGGTAAGTCTCCTGGATGCAGTGCCACTCTCCTGCAGATATGGGCATGGGAGCATATTGTTATTTGTTGGCCCGTAGGAGCTCATCATCTTCCTTAGGGGAGACCATATGTATTCATGTATGATGGTACCATTGTTAAGTCCTATATGGGGAATTTGATGTACTAGAGGTAGTAGTTAGATATGATGCCTTACTTCATCTAGAGACCTTACAGGGATTGTCCTGTGTGGGATGGGGAGGATGCAAACATTCTCTTCTGTCAACAAAGGATATTTTTGATTGGTCGCATTAGTGTCCACATTCACATGATTAATTTTCACAACATCAATAGGGTATTGCACCAGTTTGGTGAGAGACATGATACATCTAATTCTTATTCTTACTTTGCATGTCAATCGAGGGATGTCACATTGTGGGGTATTGTCATTTCACTTGATGCGGCTAGGACTGAGTTCATGGGTATGTTTCTTGTTGCTTGGATGTAGCGATCATCCACTATGGATGCAAGTATATGTTTTGATTTATCCATGCTTGATGTTATCTCTCTTGTTATTCTATCTTAGAAGTAGACATCTTTTAATTAGCCACTTATTCTTATCATCCATATCGTTATGATGTTGAACTTGGTATTTTTGCAATTACAACCCCTCAGTATGATGTATGGTGGTAGTAGTCTCAACTTTTTTCCTTGACTAATGTGTCTCACCCTTTTGTGGGTACCATCATGAGGAGGCATCGGTAGAGACAAAGAGGAGGTAGGGATGGAGGTAGAGGACTGGATGGGGTAAGGGATGGAGGTAGGGATGGTGGACAGGATGGTGGGGGAGATGGTGGAAGGGGGAGAGATGGTGGTCAAGGTGGTTTAAGAGACGGTGGTCAGGATGGTGGGCGGGGATATGGAGATTATGGATATGATCATGGGCTAGGTGGTTATGTTGGGAGAGTTAGGACCATGGGTAGGCATGGGATTGGAAGGCGAGTTGGGCTGAGTGGTCTTCTTGAGGAGGAGGATGGATTAGAGGAGGGCGCACCTCAGCTTGTTAGGAGAGTGTGACAGAGTACATGTGTTGTTTTGGAGGAGCGGGCTAAGGAGAGGGTGGTTATAGAGATGGATACTGAGGAGGTGGAGATCAAGGAGGTAGGCACTAGCTCATCCACTGGTAGTAGAAGAACTGGTAGCAGTACTAGTGGGAGTGAGGGAAGTTAGGACTCTTGGGTAGTGTGTGATACATTGGAGAAGGGATTGGGTGATAGAGTTTAGGAGGGAGATATGGACATGGCCATGGGTGGGATGGATGATGATCTATCAAAGTTGGAGAGATTGACATAGTATATATCTAATCTTCAGGCGAGGTTGATAGCTTTTGAGGCATGAGCTACTACCTTGGAGGTAGGGTCATTGTTGTTGAGAGTTGGGTTTTAGTAGCAGAGGCCCGAGTAATAGTTGTAGAGGACAGAGAGTGACAGGTTCACATAGAGGTCCGAGCCTTCATTGGTAGTATACAGGATTTTTCCCATTGGGAGGTTCTAGATCGGTTATGGAGATCAGGGCATGAGGCCCAGAGAGAGATTGAGTACTGGAAGAACCTTTATGAGGGTGTTGTTCCTTCATCTCAGCGGGTGCCCAGTTATACTACTTCATAGAGGTCTAGTAGAGCACAGAGGTCTTAGAGTAGTGGTGCTGGAGCTCTTGGTCGACATAAGAGGACTACATTTGATATTCCACCCCCCACCCCATCCACCTAGAGGCAAGGGTGGGGATAGCTCATGTTGATTTGCTCACTATTCATTTTGTAGCATGTTGTACCATTTTTGTAGTGATGATCCATTGATATATTCTGATGTTGTATTTGATGATTTGTATCCCGAACACACTGATATTTATAGATATATATTTTGATCACCTTATTTTGGTTAGAATTTCAATCATTCATTGTACTCAGATATTGAAATCTATTTGAGATGCAGCTTATGATTATATATGATGTACATTTTTTTACTGGCTATATGTATTTTTCTACATGATGATGCATTATGATGAAATGTATGCAATGTGAATCTATTATGCAGACTCTTAGATGTATAATTTACTTTCCTATGATACGGCCATATGTATGTAGGATGGTACTTTATAAAATGCATGTTATATGATGATGTTTAAGGATGCATTTGATTATGATTACTATGTATGCAAATGCTTTGTTTTCTTTTTCTTATGCAAATAAATGAATGAATGCAATCTACTATGCATGAAATATCTGAATAATGCATGTGTTAGTTAGAAGAAAGTGAGATAACATGTCTGGGATCGATTGATAGATATGGACTGATAGAGAGAGGACGTGTGACCCAAGTCACTGCCAATTTTTCCAATTTTTCTCATCATTGCACCTTATTATGAAAAATGGTAGAGAATCCAATGAACCCAGATATGCCTATCTTGATACCGCTATGATCTCTTGATAACTAGGAGTAGAGAGATTGAATAGAAAGAGAACCAAATACATCCAGACATTGACCATCTGGATACTACTATTTTCTCTAATTTTGAAAATAAATAGAACCAAATGTACCCATATATTGACCATCTAGATACCACCATGATCTTTGATTTTGAAAAGAAAGAGATCCAATACACCTAGATATTGACCATCTGGGTACCGCTATGATCTCTGAACAATCTGAAATAAAATAAAAAATCAAGATAGAAATCCAATGCACCTAGATATAGACCATCTGGATACCGCTATGATTCTATTGGTAGGAACAAGTAGATAATAGAAAAGGATTGTCCAATTCTTTTCTAGGGTTAAGCTCAGATTATGGAACTGGGTGGTTGCTAGATAAGTGACAGCGCCTAGTACCGCATTTAACATAAATCAGCATTACTCTAGAATTGAAGTGAAACATTCCACAAATAGAAATCAAAGAAAATAAGATCATGATCCATCCTAGCTACTCTCATCACTTTGTGGTATCCTCGAGTAGCATAAGAACATAACCATGAAAGATAGACTGACATCCAAGTGACGACTGACCTAGTCAACAGTTTATTGTTCCTTGATTTACTTAATTCTCTGATGCTTGATTATGTCTGGTTTCAGGAATGGATGACTCATATAAGACTAATCTGTTTGGTTTTGAGTGTATCCATCACTGTTTAAGACAATTGATTTGTTTTATTTTAAGATTGATTGATTTGATTGGAGTACATATTGGATTGTTGATAAAGCTGAGTCATATGAGTCTGTTATGATTTGTGAAGCTCATGATTTTGACATTGGTTGATTGGCTTGGTCGCCATTCACTTTGTTGATAGATTGGATAGCTGATAAAGCTGAGTCATATGAGTCCATTGTTGACTGGTGAAGCTCATGATTGTGACCTTGATTGATTGGCTTGATCACCATTTTTCTTTGTTAATAACTGAATTGGTTTTATTGCTTGAGATTTTGCAATATTTGATTTTTTTATGAAGAGTAATTTTTCAGGACGTTTTTGTCTTTTTTTGGATTTTTGATGACTTTTGAATTGCCCCCTAGTTTGGTGGACCAGTACAAACCATGGATAAGTTTTGATGCTTAGAGGAGATTTTTTCTTCTAAAAATAGCTCGGGTAGCCAGTCTTGTATGCGAGGAGCTCAAGCTTTGATCTTTGGAGTTCATTGATGGTGAAGCAGAATTTGAACACTTGGCACCTGTTTTCTAGGTTTTCACCAAGGTACCTTCCCAACAGTGCCTGTTTGCTAGGTTTTCACTAAGAGAGATTTTTTTTCTCTTTACTTTTCTCTTCTTTTTTTCTTTTTTTTTGTTGTCGCCAAAGCGCCTGTTTGCGAAGTTTTCACCAAGGTAACATTTTGTATTCTTTTGATTTTTTTGTATTTTATGGATATGTAGATAAGTGCCTTAACCTTGAGACCTCAAGAATGGAACATATTGAGGTGCATGCTATTGATATAACCTAGCAGTTGATCTTCTTCTAGTGTTTCCAGTTGGTATGCCCCACTATTTCAAGATGTGACAATGACATAAGGTCCTAGCCAGTTAGGCTCGAAATTTCTTGGTTTGACTCTTTTTGCTTGGTTCTTTTGATTCTCCATAAGTACAAGGTATCCTACCTCAAATGTTCATGGTCAAACCTTCTTTTGATAGTTCCTTCTAAGGCAATTCTGATAGCCTTGTAAGTGGTTTACTGTTGTTTGTCTTCTCTCATCCAAAAATTCTAGTTCACTGAGCCTTGCTACTCTGTAGTCTTCATCTGGAATGATGTTTTCCAATGACATTCTCATGGATGGGATTTCAAATTTGAGGGGTAGGATCACCCCTGATCCATAAATTAGTGAGAAGGGAGTTTCTCCTATGGGGGTTCTCACACTAGTTATGTATTCCTATAGTGCGGGACTAAGCTTTAAATGCTAGTCTCACCCTGATTCATTGATTGTTTTCCTTAAGATCTTCATAATTGTTTTATTTGTGGCCTCAACTTGACCATTCCCTTATGGATAGTAGAACAAAGAGAAACCTTGTTTGATGTAGAACTGTTCACAAAGATCTGTAACATCTTGATTTTGAAGAGGTTTACCGTGATCTCTGAGTATGGTTTGAGGAACTCCATACCAACATATGGTGTTGTTTAGTATAAACATAGAGATCTACTTTCCAGTGATGTAGGTTAGAGGAATGGCTTCCACCCATTTAGTAAATTACTCTCTTGTTGTAATGATGTACTTGTGTCCATTAGACTTTGTTGGTGTAATCTTACCCACAAGATCAAATCCCCACTTAGAAAATGGCCATGGTGAAGTGATAAGATTGAGTTCTTGGGCTGGTGCATGGATGAGGTCTCCATGAATCTGACATTGTCTATACCTTTATACGTAATTTTTGGCATCTGTCTATACTGTGGGCTAATAGTATCCCATTCTAATGATATTATTTTCTAAGCTATTGGAACATGCATGGGCTCCAGAAATTCCTTCATGTACCTCATACAAGGCTCTTTGGGATTCTGTGGAAGTGAGACATCATAAAAGTGTTCCATCTAGACTTCTTCTATATAGAGTAAAAGTGAGAAGGGTGTACCTAGAGGCTTGGTGGATGAGGGACTTCTTTTGGTTCCTAGACAAGTCAGGAGGGAGGTCATTATTTTGGAGGTAATTGTATACGTCGTGGTACCATGAGGTTTTAGGACCAAAAAGGACACACTCTGACTCCATGATTGGAGCTTGATGTGTCGGTATCATGAGTTTCTCTACCAGAAAGTAGAATCTTGTCTTGTTTCTCGGCATGTCAATCAAAGATTCTATGGTAGCCATCACATCTTCTCCTTTATTTTGAACTCTTGGCACTTGTTCAAACACAATGTAATGGAATGATGCATGTAACATGTCCATTAGCTCTCTATATGGGATCAGCTTCTCATCTTGTGTCATATACTCATTGTTTACTTGGTTGATGACCAATTGTGAATAACCATAGACTTTGAGGTTCTTGATTCTTCATTGTATATTTTTATTTATTCTGATAACTAGAGCTTCATAATCAACTATGTTGTTCATGCATGGAAAGTTGAGTCAGAAAGACTTAGGAATTGCATCATAATTTGGAGTAATGAGTAATATCTTGGCTCTTGCACCATGGTTCATGCATGATCCATCAAAGAATAGTTTCCAAAGCTCTATGGTTGGTTGTACTGTGAGAATGGACACATTTGGAAAGTCAAATACTATAGGCTGATGATCTTGTATGGGTGCCTCTACTAGTTGGTACATGATTACTTTCCCTTTGATAGCTTTCCTATCCATGTAATCTAAGTTAAATTTTCTTAATATCATCACCCATTTAGCGAGTCATCTTGTTAGTGTTTCTTTTCTCAGTAAATACTTTAGGGGATCAATGTGTGCTGTCAGATTAGTTTGATTTCTCAACATGTAATGTCTCAGCTTCTGGGAAGCAAAGAATACTCCAAGGCATGATTTTTCAATTAGTGATTAATTAATCTCATAGCCTACCAAAGTTCTGCTGAGGTAGTAGATAGCTCTTTCCTTTCCTTGGTCATCATGTTGTGCCAATAGCACTCCTAGTGCTGACTCAATTGCCAAGATGTACAAAATTAGTGGCATGCCTTGAACGGGTGGCACCAATATGGGATACTTCAATAGACAATCTTTGAATGTTTGGAATGCTTGCTTGCATTGTTCTGTCCATATGAATGTCAAATATTTGTGTAGTAGATACTGGAATAGATGACACTTGTCTGCTAATTGGGTGATGAAACGTCTGATGGATTGAAGCCTGCCTTGTAAACCTCTTAGTTGACTTAGATTGGTTAGTGGTGGCATGTCAAGGATGGCCTTGAAGTTTTTTGGGTCTACCTCAATGCCTCGATGTGACACAATGAATCCCAAAATCTTTCCTGTGGTGACCCTGAATGCACGCTTTTGTGGGTTTAGTCAAACTTTGTATTCTTGCATTCTATCAAATATGGGTCCTAATACTTGCAGGTGATCCTCTCTGAGAATTGACTTGGAAAGTATATCCTCGACATAATCTTCCATTGTTTTTTGAATGAGGTCATGGAAGATCATGGTCATATCCCTTTGATATGTCACTCCAGCATTTTTAAGGCCAAATGGCATTACATTCTAGTAGTAAGTGCTCCAGGCACATGTAAATGCAGTATTATGTTGGTCTTCTAGTGCAATCCTTATTTTTTTATATCCTGAGAAGCCATCCATGATTGATAGCATTTGGTATCCTTCTATGAGATCTACAATCATATCGATATTCGCTAAAGGAAAGTTGTCCTTAGGAAAAGCTTTGTTTAGATCTCTTAAGTCTGTATAAATGCTAATCTGACCATTATGCTTGGTTACTGACACCAGATTAAATATCCAATCTGCATATGTGTTGGTTTTTTTTTATGTTGTAATGACTAAACAACAACCCTTTCACTTTACAACGGATCTTTAAGAGCATCCAAATCCAAGTATGTGACAAGGAATGAAAAGGACCAACTAACAAGGATGTAGATCCATCCTTCTACACTTTAGGTTTTGCAAAACCAAGGGGGGGAAACAATTTAATGCCCTCAATATTCTATTTTGCATCAATCAGATAGAGGTCTCTGTTGGAGATTTGATTCTGAGAGTTGATTGTTTGTATGTTTGTCATTCATGACAACATATAATACACAGTAGTAATTCTGTATGAACTTATGTGAATGATTAAATAAAGACTTTCATGGATAGATACATTTTTTTGATATTTTTATTAAGTTATGTTCATACACGCAAACCCAAATATGATGTTTCAATAAAGTTATGCAATTCTGTTATTAGCAGTTACAGTTCTAGAAGTATAACAGTTTAGGGCTGACATATATAATGTGTTTTATGAGTTGCACCTATCTTTAGGATATGTGTGTGTATATGCATGATTATTTATGAGTTGAGGATATAAATCCAAAGGCACGAAACATTTTTCAAGACAATTACAAAGTTATGGTTAATTTGGTGAGGCCGACTCAGTGAAGCGTCATGTCTATTTAGCATTGACTTGCGTAGACTTAATATTGTTTTCATGCTTAGTTAAGCTGACTAAGATATTTATGAAGTGTTTCTAAGAGCCAACATGACCTTCTAATTTGGAGAAGATACTTATAGTAGTTCAATTGTGATACGCTAAGTGTGAATGATATGAAATGTGAAGAAAGATGTACAGAGTAGATTATCAGAGTTGGTTCATTCATCAAGGGTCTATGTGAAGAAGAAGTGAAATATTGTAATACACTAGAACTAATCAAGACAAAAATTCTACTCTATAGTTCATCATCAGATATAGTGCATATCTATTATACAGAAGGTTGTAGCCTTCACCATCAAGCAGTTAGCTTTTGGACAGTGAGTCCACCACCCCTAACAGGGTTATTTGTAAAAGACTCCTAATAGGGTCTAACCCTTAACCAGGTCACTATACTTATTGCATTGTATTGTACAACTCCTAACAGGGTTGAAATATCTTCTAACAAGGATTACTACAAACAAGTATAGTTCATTATGGGTCCTAATTCCCACCGGGGTTTTTACCATTTGGTTTCTCTGTAATCAAATTATGTGTTGAGTATTGTGTTATCTTATTATGCATTTACTTTTTTATATACTAAAGGTAAAGAAGTAAAAAGGACTTAAGTAACTGATAACTGATTCACCCCCCCCCTCTCAGTTATCCTTTGGGACTATTCTAACAATTGGTATCAGAGCCAAGTGCCTTGGAGAAGAATCCTAACAGCTTAAGGTAGCTGATCAGATGTCTTACTTCAGAAAAGAAAGCCCTAAGCTCGATGGAGAGAATTATTTGGATTGGAAAAACAAAATGATAACACATCTACAGTGTATTAGATCTGAGATCATTTAAATTGCCACACAAGAGGTCGTAATTCCATCTCTGAAAGACCTTGCAAAGGATGATGCTACCAACAGACAAAAGGACATATTCACACATAATGCAATTGCCAAAGAAGCCCCAATCAGCACCTTATCTGACAGTGAATTTTCTAAAATCAAGAAGATTGATAGAGCATATACCATATGGAAGTATTTAGAAGACATGTTTGAAGGAGATGTTCAAGCCAAGAATGCACACAGGAAGGCATGGAAGAATAAATACAACAGTCTTGAGATGTTACCTAAAGAGAACATTAGAGCTTACAATCAAAGGATAAATGAAGCAGTATACAGAATCAGGAACAATGGTGGTGAAATATCAGAAGAAGATATAATGGATAAGT
>MU227685.1:232010-267204 GCA_018584345.1 Thuja plicata
ATCTCCAATGATATCATTTTTAGAGTGGTATCTGGATGTAAACTTAGGAACCTTAGGTGTGACTTCTTCCTCTGTAATCTGTGGTTCTTCATTGCATGAATCAGGGTCATTGCATGAGACATCAATGAAATCAAAAATTTCTTCAATCATAGTGTCTTTCCTATTAGGTCTGGGTTCATCTTCAATCAAAGGTGCATATTCATAGTACCTCTCTTGAATCATAAACTTCTCATCAATCTTAACATGCGTTCTTTCAATTATCTTCTTTAATCTCAAATTGAAACATCTGTAAGCTTTTCTTTTTGTAGAGTAACCAAGAAAAATACCTTCATCACTTCTAGCATCAAACTTGCCAATACTGTCATCTCTCTTGATGTAGCACTTGCTGCCAAATATTCTGAAGTATTTTACTATGGGTACATTACCAAACCAAAGTTCATAGGGTGTCTTGTCCATGCCTGGTCTCAATTGGGTTCTATTAATAGTATACACTGCAGTGTTTACTACATCTCTCCAATAGGTGTGCACCAATTTTCCTTCAATCATCATGGTGCACGTTGTATCAAGTATAATCCTCTTTCTCCTTTCTGCAATTCCATTTTTCTGAGGTGTTCTAGGGGCACTCAACTGCCTTTTTATTCCATGTTCCTCACAGTAGTCATAAAACTGATCAGAGGTGAATTCTCCTCCTCTATCTGATCTTAAGCATTTTGGTTTTAGTCTGGATTCATTCTATACCTTAGCTTTGAATATTTTGAACTTCTCAAAGGCTTCTAACTTCTCCTTTAAGAACGCAACCCACATCATCCTTGAAAAATCATCAACAAACAAAATAAAGTACCTTTCACCATAGTATGATCTTGTTTGAGTAGGACCTCATAAATCTGTATGCACTAAGTCCAACTTGTTTTCAGCTAAGGTCTACTTTCTTCTAAAGGAACTCCTTACATGTTTACCCATAACACATTCCCTACAAATTTTGTCAACTAGTCTTGCAATGCTTGGTAGGTCTCTAACTGCCTTGACATTATTGATCTTTACTATATTGTCAAAATTGATATGACATAGTCTCTTGTGCCATAACCAACTGTCATCCACTTTTGCAACAAAAAAATTACATCTGAATTGAGATGAAAAACATTACCTTTTGTTTTAGATCCTAATGCAATCATGTCTCCATCCTTGTTGCTAATAATGCACTTATTGTGTTTGAACTCCAGATGATAACCTTTATCAAGTAGTTTTCCAACACTTAGTAGATTATGGTGCAAACCATCAACATATAGAACATCATCTATCTTGTTCTTTCCATCCAAGGTGATGGATCCTCTACCTATGATAGTTTTAAGAGTGTTATCTCCAAATCTAACCATACCACCTTTGTATTATTCTAGATGAACAAATCTGTCTTTGTCACCTGTCATGTGGTGTGGGCATCCACTGTCAATGATCCAATCAGTTCTGACATCTGCTTTGGAAATTAAGGCTAATTCATGATCTTCTTCTTTATCTGCAATGTCCATATCTTTGAGCAACCTTTCCATGTCTTTAAGGGCAATGAATCCAATTTCATCTTCTCCTGAATCTTCATCAGTTACACCTTCTTCAGCATGGTAACATTCCTTCCTATATTTAGGTTTGTAATCAGATCTAAACTTCTTGACTCTTTTGGGACACTTAGATGCAAAGTGACCAATATTATTACATGAAAAACACTTGAATGGAAGTTGTTCTTCATACTTTACTTTTCCTTTCTTTTCTCTCTTAGAAATCATGGCAATTATCTCTTCTAGCTCTTCATCAGTTTCTTCATTCTCATTATGAATGGAGATGTGTGAGGAATTCTTACC
Organism: Thuja plicata; assembly: GCA_018584345.1. Lineage (NCBI taxonomy): Eukaryota > Viridiplantae > Streptophyta > Pinopsida > Cupressales > Cupressaceae > Thuja > Thuja plicata. Next base: position 233,861 of record MU227685.1, read on the forward strand.
GTGGATTGAAGCTTTGAAGGCTATTTCATTCTTAGGTTCAGTCTTCAATCTTGATATCTCAAATGTAGAGATTTTGCTAATGAAAGTCTCTCTCTTGAAGTCTTTAGAAAACTGCATGGTCTCATCTAGAATGTTGATTTTGCTTTCATAGTCTACTGTCAATGTAGTCATTAACTTGTCCATTATGTCTTCTTCTAAAATTTCTCCTCCATTGTTTCTAATTCCAGATACTGCTTCATTTATCCTTTGACTATAAGCTCTAATTTTTTCTTCAGGTAACATTTCAAGACTATTGTATTTCTTTTTCCATGTCTTTCTACGTGCATTCTTTGCTTGGATGTCTCCTTCAAACATATCTTCCAAATACTTACATATGGTATAATCTCGGTCAACTTTCTTGATCTTAGAAAATTCACTATCTGATAGGGCACTAATAAGGGCTTCTTTGGCAATTGCATTATTGGTAAATGTTTCCTTTTGTCTTTTAGTAGCATCATCCTTTGCAAGGTCTTTTAAAGATGGAATATCAACTTCTTGTGTAGAAATCTCAAAGATCTCAAAGCCAACACATTGTAGATGTGTTATCATTTTGTTCTTCCAATCTAAATAGTTCTCTCCATCGAACTTAGGGCTTTCTTTTTTGAAGTATGCCATATAATCTACCGTAAGCTGTTAGGATTTCTCTCCAAGGCACTTGGCTCTGATACCAATTGTTAGAATACTTCAGGGATAACTGAGAGGGGGGGTGAATCAATTATTAGCAACTTTATCCTGTTCTTATACTTATTAATCCAGATTGATACAAAGTAAATGCACATTCAGATAACACATTACACAACACATCAATTTGGTTACGGGGAAACCAAATGGTAAAAACCCCGGTGGGAATTAGTACCCAAAAAGAACTATACTGTTTGTAGTAATCCCTATTAAAAGATCATACAACCCTGTTAGGAGTTGTTCATTACAATGCAGTAGTATAGTGACCTAGTTAAGGGTCTGACCCTAGAGTCTTTTATAATAACCCTGTTAGGGGTGGTGGACTCACTGTCTAAGGACTCACTATCCAAGTGGTGAAGGCTACAACCTTCTGGTTATTTGATACACACTGTATCAACAAGGTGAACTGCTGCTTGTGACACTGCTTGTCTAATCAGTTCCTTTTGTGCGCTGATGCTTTAACCTCTTGTAAATCACTACAACAATCTTCTCTATGTTCTGAAAGCTTCTACTTCAATACCTATATTATCAACATATGATAAATATAGCTCTGCTGCTTTAACACTCTACTCTGCTTTTCTTATCTCTGGCTTTCGCAACTCTTCTTATCACAAAGGACCTTCTATAAGTACATACTACAAGTATGAGATCATGGGACCTGTTAGAAAACTCTTCATAACATCCTTATTGGCTCTACTAAGCGCGCAAGCATAATTACAACCACGCAAGTATGAACTGAATAGACGCATCGCTTCACTAAGTCGGCTTCACTAATTTAACCCTAACTTTGTAATATTATTGAAATACTTTTGGCACCTTTAGATTAATATCAACAACTCATAACTCATCATGAATATACACACACATATCCTGAAGATAGGTGCAACTCAATAAACACGTTACATACATCAGCCTTAAACCGTTATTCCTCCTAAACTATAACCGTCAATAACAAAATTACATATCTTTACTGAAACATCATATCTGGGTCTGCGTGTATGAACATAGCATAATAAACATTTCAACAACACGTATCTATCCATGCAATTCTTCATGTCATCATATGGATAAGTACATATAGAAGTGTTGTTGTGTATTATATGTTGTCATCAATGACAAACATACAATCAATCAACTGTTTAGAATCCATTCTCAATTGCTAAGTAAATGGTTAAATACCATGGATAAAGCTAAACTTAGGATAAATAATTCTTTCTTTGTTATGTTTTCATTGGGGAATATGTTTATACTACAATATATGTTTATAGTTACAAAAAGTTTTAAAAAGAGAAAGAGACTATAGTCTTTTGATCGAATCTCATTTATTGGCCACTATATCTAGTCCTATATTGATAGCAAGTGTCTAATTATTAAGAGTTGCAAGAACATAGGTTAGAAGGACCAACAATTCTGAAGAATTCTATTGGTTTTTTGTTGATCAGAAGTTTCTTTTTTTCCTTGTGATGTCATTGATGTCAAATAACCCTAATATGATGTTAATGTATAGCTGCTATAATCATAGAAGACCGAGATGATGATTGATGAAAATTATTTAAAACTATTCAAGTGTACAAATTATTGATCCAATACAACTACCTCTTAGCATTTATAGAATGGTGACTTGGTTTGTTTCTCTAGTATATGTAATGTTCTCCAGCAAGTTGTATGCTTTGTTAGATTAGTGTGTAGTATTGTTGGTGTCCAGAAGATATGATTGATTATAGTATTAAAGAATAGGTTTTACTCATACAATATATTTTATAGTGTTATAGGTGGTTCATATGTGAGCTTTAATTTTTTATACTCAACATGTTTAGTTATGGTATGTTCCTTTGTATTTGGATATGATGCCTCATTTGGCATCATTATTTTGGTTCATGTATACTTCATAATTATAGATGTAATGTTAATTTGGGTCTCACCTTTCTGTACATTTTAAAATCACCTTCAGCTACCCAAGTATCTTATGCTTCAGGCATATTGGTCCACTTGATCAAATGTTCCATGTAATTACCATGTCTAGTATTCTTTACAACCCTTGAATCTAACACCTTCTTTTCTTTAGGCTTAGGTGGGGAAGGTAATGTCAAATCAGTGACCATCTATGCAACATCAGAGTCTCCTTTACCTTCCTTTGTAGGGGGACCCTTGTATTTGATCAGATCTGCTACATTAAAATTAGGAGATAATGTTATATCCTTAGATAGATCCACCTTATAGACATTGCTTCCATATTTAGCCAGTATTTGACAAGGACCTATTCTTCTCATTTATAGCTTACTTGGCACTCCTTTCTAAATTCTAGCCTTGTTTAGATGGACTATGACCCAATCTCCCACCTCAAGCTGTATTAATAGTTAGTACAAATTATCCATATGTAGTTAAAAAATAAATAAATATAGCAATGGGAAAAAATGGCCCACCTCAAATGTATTTAAGAGTTGTTAAAACATTGTATTTGTCTAAAATTTTCCCAATAACATCCCTAGTAATGGGTTTTCCTTGAATCCAACTGCAAATCACCAGGGTTTATCCAAATAAGGGAATGAATATTTAGGGCTTCAAGGGGCTCCTAGAGATACATTATTTGTTGATAAGGATACAAGATCCCATGGTCAGCGTGAAGCAAAGAGATTTATACATGCTCATAGGGATATTCGAGGTATTCATGGTAGCCACAAGGGCAAGCCGATTTATGATCCTCTGAGGGATAGGATAATTGTCACTCATGCCTATATCTTGTGCATATATGTGCTCACTTTTATGAAGCCAAATGTATGTATATATGTAGACACAACGGGTCTGATATTAATAATATACATAAAGAGATGCCTAATACAGAACAATAGAAGAAAATCAAATGGTTTCTTATAACTACGGATTTGCAAAATCAAATGGGTGTTGGAGATTTTTACTCACCTTGTGATGAACTAAATCATGGGTGATATATCCTCAGCAAGTAGCTGAGTGGTTGTGTTACTAGGAAAAACCAAGCTCATCATTAGGGCCCTCTTCCACTCGCATGGCACAGCTCGATCACAATGCCTAATATAGAACAATAGAAGAAAATCAAACGGTTTCTTATTACTGTGGATTTGCAAAATCAAATGGGTGTTGGAGATTTTTACTCACCTTGCGATGAACTAAATCATGGGCGACATATCCTCAGCAAGCAGCTAAGCATTGTTGTGTTACCAAGAAAAACCAAGCTTATCATTAGGACCCTCTTCTACTCGCATGCCATAGCTTGATCACAAATGAGCCTTTCTTTTTCTTTTTTTTTGTTTATAATCAAGAGAGTGTCACAATTATGACGGTATCGTTTCTATTATGATAGAATTAGGGGCACTTGAAAAACAAAACACAAAAATCACACACAAATGGTAGCACCATCACAAATTGGTGTCGTAATTTCACCCCAAATGTTGTAGTGGCTAGTGAAGATCTCTTTCAATAACACAATACCCTGGAACACATATGTTGGGAATCTTGGGCGAAATTTTGCAACCCCTTGTACTATAATAAGGTATTTGTTTGGAGGTGAATTAGGTTGGCCTATATTTTAACAAGGTTGTAGTATGGTGTGTGGCGTCTATTTAATCAGTTTGTACGTGTGTGACTCACTTAAGAGACTAATTGACAATGCTGACTACTTAGGGATATTCACCTGATCCAGGCTATCATCAACACACCTCACCCGAGCTTTGCTAGATATAATATGGAACTTTGGTTTGTGTCTTGTTTATATACTAATCGGAAGGATTACCGGTTTAAGGTGATTCTCCAAGGAAGAAGTGCATTCCCCAGACAAGCCTTTCTAAAAAATTATAAAGGTTTTTTAATCTAATAGATTGTGCAAGTGCACCAATGACTCAAAACACAAGGTTAATTGATTAAACAACAAAATTCCAAGTGTGAACTAAGCTAATCACCCATACAAGCACAAGTGTTCAATTTTAAAGCCCAAAGTAGGTGATGTTTTGCTTGTTTGATTTTAATGCACCAAATTGAAAGATTTGTTTGCCTTTGTTTAATTCTTAACCACCATGTCAATTTTAAGCACCAAATTGAAAAAAAATGAGGTTCAATATGTTTGCATGCAATATTCATTTTAAGCACCAAAAACACAAATGAATGAATTTTAGGTTGCTTTGTTAACTTTTTCCTCGCCACAAGCTATCAAAACACTGATTAGTACCAAAAACCTCTAATCAACAATTGAATAATATCCAGCAACTCCGGGATTGTTAAGATTGTTAAGACTAATGATAACCTTGTACTTTGCTATGAAATGTTTGATAGAATCAAGATACCTGTTGTAAGCTTTGCTTTGATCTTTTGTTGCGATTGCTAAGATGGCTCTTTGTTGCATGCAATAGTTAGCAGTCCTTCTTATGGAAGCTCTTAGTGATCTAGCACCCGAGATTCATCTAATTATCCTCTTGGCCATTAGTCATTTGGTCAATCCTGCACAGAAACTGAGAAAATAATCAAATTTTAACACAAAAATAGTGAATTCAAATCAAATAAGAAATGATTCTATCAATTGCATTGATGTTCTATTAATTGCCACAAAGTTCTATCAGATACAGCTAATTTCTCTCAATTGCGGTAAAGCACTTTCTGTTGTAAATTATGGCACAGATCAGTCAATTGTGGTAACCTTTGCTTGATTGACGCAAACTAATATCAATTGCGGCACGGATCGGTCAACTCTGGAATAGTGCAAGAAAATAGAGAATTAAATAATGACATAAAAGAATTGAAAAACCCTCAAATCAATTGCAGCATTAAACCAGTCGATTGCGGTAGATTTTTGTCAACTGCGGTAAAATTCCTGCGATTGAAAAATTACAATTATATCAAAAAAACATAAAAGGAAAATAAGCACCTGTACAACCGAGGCCAAAAAGCCATGTCTGTCGTCTGCAAGTAATATTTGGGCTGTTTGATTCATGTCAATTTTACCAAAATGTGTAGGTTCAATCTTGTTCCACAATCTCAATTTAACGAGGGGGTTAGTAGCACCGATTTGCAATGGGCTAAATCAATTAATTACTACTAAGAACAAAACTATGAACAATTAAATGATAAGAAATCAAGGAGGAATACAAACAAATGCAAACCAACAAAGCTTGAATCTTCTATTGTCTCTCTCTACTCCTTCTGAAATGTTGTGTGGGTGGTGCTCAGTATTGGTATCGACAGCATCTATGACTTGGGAGTGTCGAGAATATGATATTGAATGTGTGATCGCAAGAAGGCTTTGATGCTTGAACCAATCTGATAGAGTAATGGCGCATGAAAGCTTGAAATCTTGGATCCTTCAAATGGTTATGAAGGGTTGATTATATAGAATATGAAAATGATATGAACGGTTGAGATCAATCCCAAAGATTGGAGAATGAATAGTTAAGATCAAAGGGAACTAGAGAAGGTGTCAGTAAACTCCACCTCCTCAACTTGGAAAGAGGAGATAAAGTTTGGTTAACTGAATAGCTAATTATGAGTTACCTTTTGAACTGAAGAGGTAATTTGTAGTTACTTTTTTTTAACTAAAGAGGTAGGTGGAGTAATTCATGCGATCAAAGATCTGATCAAGAGTTCTCTTTTTGAACTAAAGAAAGGATTTAATTGAATATTTAATTCATTTTTGTAATTAAAGTATTCAACATGTGAGATAATTGAATTCTTTTTAGTTTAGAATTGAATTATTGAATGAAATTAAATTAATTTAATGAAATTAATTTAATTAGAAGAATTAATTTATAAGTTTAAATATTTATATTTAAACTTTAGGAAATTGAATTTAATTATTTAATGAAGATTAATCAATTAAGGTTAATTAAATAAATAAAATTAATTATTTAATTAATTTTGGGGATTTTATTAGATGATTAGAAAAAAATAGATGATTAATTAAAAATTAAAAATCATTAATTAATAGATGAAAATTCATGTTTTTAATGTAAAGTTGCAAGTCTGTCCATTTAAGGGGGTCTACATTCACAAGGAGGCTTTTGCTGGCACATTTCAACTTCAAACTGCAAAACAAACTTTAGTACTTTTTGTATTTTATCAATTTTACCAATGTATGTCATTCCTTAATAATGCAAAATTGACTTTAAAACCTACAATGATTTCCTATTTTAACCAATTTCAAACAAAGATCAAAATATTTGAGTAACAAGAGTTGTAAGAAAATTTACTGATATGAAACCCAATAGACATAAACCATGGTTGAATCACGCTTGTGAATTGGATGATGAAAAAGATGGAAACCCATAAAACGTGAATAAGATAAAATCAAAATTCCATGTTGAGCATATGCAATATTTTGAAGAGACTTTTACCCAAATGCAATATTTTTCAAAATCTATTAAATTGTGAAGCCATCAGATGCATGCACACACGAGACAAACTTATCTTTAAACCAATTGAACAAATCTTTCCAATTATTCATCCCAAAAAGATGAATTAATAAATGCAAACTCCAATTTGATTGATTGTAGATTCATACACAATAAACACATATGGATGTCTAAAATAGATGAAAAAGTACGCACACATTCACAATTTCGCATAGACAATAGAAAAAATTCACACCATGAATGAAGCACCAATAACATATATATTTATTGCATCAAAAATCTGACTAAAATTATATTATTTTGATAAAATATATAGTGCTTCAACTACAAAACTAGGAAAACCAAAACTAGGGTTCCATTTACTCTAAAATTGTGATATGAAGCTAAATCTAGAGCTTACTAAAGCAAAACTACTCCTAAGTTGGCAGCTGAATTTTCTCAACAAAGAAAATATTAGAAAGAGAGTTCCATCATTCATGAACTGAAGTGTTCTTCTAAAACTGGAGTTCTTCCTTGGAATCTTCATCTTGGCTACTTTTCATGAACATAATTCATTGATATCTTCTAGTCCAAAAACAATGATCCCAAACATGCATGCCCTATAATCTAGAACAAACTCTCCATGCAAATTACTTCTTTGTCAAAATGACCCTGAAATTTTGGACACCGACTCTAACTCCAAAAGTTGAAAAGATGAAAATTGGATAAGAGTGAATCCTTATGACTCCTAAAGTATCGGACTTTTGGAGTCTGAAAGGCTAAAAAACTTGAGTTGGCCAAATGGCTAAGTGTCAAAAATCTCCCTTTGCAAAATTTGACTAAGTCCAAAACTGGACACTTAGTCATTTTGGGAGGATATTTGGATGTTCCTTGTGAATTATTTCCACTATCTCTTGTACTTCTTATAAGTCTACAACTTGGATGACATTAAGGCCTTGTTCTTTCTTTTTCCCTAAAGATAACCAATTATGCAGCAAAATCTTTGATCTCCTCTTCATGTTCCACCATTATCTGCATATCCTCCTTGAAATAGAAAATTTGTTGGAGGTCCTCCTTTATATTTATACCAACCAAAATTCCTATGAAATATTGCACAATATTCTATACTGAGCACAAAACTTGGTTCCCCTCATCTTCATATAAACCTAGGTAGATGCCCTTGAATAATTTCTCTATCTGCTCGTCCCACATTATGACTCCTTCATGATTTTTTTTTATCTTGTCCAGGCATTTCTGATAGACCTTTACTATCTAAGCTATGTGCTTGATCTAGGTCTCAAAATTTTCCATCTCTAATCCTTCATATAGTTTGACCAAAATCTAGAAGCATTGCATCCTTATTACCTCTAGGTTCTTAAGAACCTTCTGTCATTTCTTAATCTGTACATCCAACCCTTTTTCTTTTCCCATCATATCCACCAATTTGGTTACCTCCTCAAGGATAACTTTGAATGGCTTCAAAATTTCTTTGATGGTGCTCTCTCTGAATTGCTCAAAATCAATCCTCCAATTACTACAAGCACGAACAAAATACTGCGGTACATCTATCAACAAATTTGTTGTAGTTCTCTGTTAGTGCATGTGTCATCATTCATTAACTCCAAGAAAGCTTCAGTTCTTATTATTGTTCAGCATTTGTAAATTTCAACCAGACTTAAGTTCCAAATGGTGATTCACGAATGATTTTAGTCTAATTTGCATTGATGAAAGATGGAAGTAATTATGCAATAAGTATAACTAAGATAGTTTTTGTTAGCTTCAAACCTTTCACTGTGATCTACTATTTTAAACAATGGTATATTATTGTATAAATATACAATATGTGTGTAATCTGGTCATGGAATATGAGATAGAATTTCATTGTTGATCTCCTCTACTTTTACAATCTTTTGTTTACTTTCAAGTTAGATTATCAAGATGGAACTGGGAAAATACTGAAATCCAATTTTTTGGTATTTTCTATGTTTCAATAAAGTACATTTTTGAAGGTCTTCAGAGCATTTTGGGGCCTATCTTCAACCCTTGTGTGAACTCCCAAATTTGGTTTGAGATTTAGTGAAGACCTTTCCAATGGAGTAAATGGTTTGCAATTCAGAGCTAGGACTAGAAAGTTATGCCTTCTCCAAGTGGGCCTATTTTTATATATAGTTTTTTTTATATTTTTGGAAGTTTATAATAGTTTATTTGTAATAAAAATCATGAAGACTCTTAATTTCATTTCCAATAGGATCTAGTGACTCTTGGGATTCATTATCTTTGCATAAACTCCAATTTCAAATAGAATGGTTCACTTTTTGGCTTGCAACTCTGTTGTTAATCTTCTGGTTTTTATATTGAACTTGACAATACCGCAGGTATCACACCAGGTATTGTAATCTAATGCTTAATTCAGATCAATGGTATCATAGCAGGATCTCTCATTTATGCCAATTTACACAAGGTCCTCCTACCAAAGATTAGGATTGGATACACAAGATTTGTCAAAATATCCACCTTTGAGACGCACACGATCAAAGATGTCAAACGATGCAATGAAGCAGTTGGTGGAAGAGGCTTTTTTTTAAGAAATGAGAGGAGATGATGAGTCAATTTTCAAATCTTCTATAGAATCAACAACCCTCTAGATCAGGAATTTCATTCCATGGAAATACCCCTTTCAAAGTGCAGGTAAATTTTGACATCCCAAATTTTAAAGGAAAAGTCAATGTTGAAGCTGCCGATAACTGGTTATCAAAATTGGATAGATACTTTTCTATAAATAATTTCTCAAATGTAGAAAAATAACATTTTCTCTCCTCAAAACTAAAACCCATGTGAAATTAGCATGGGAATCCAAATTAGAAAATAAATAATGATAATTATCTGATGAAGACGCCTTTGGAATATCTCTTGATAAAAATACCATAAGGGGAGAATTTGTGGAATATATAAAAGAATCATACTTTCCTAAAGATGTATATGAATAGAAATACATAGAATGGAAGGTGCTTCCATAGAAGAGGGATCAGTCTGTGTAAGATTACACCAATACATTACATTCACTTTCAGCAAAACTTGGTATTGAGGATTTAGAGAAGCGTCAAATTCTAAAATATCATAGTGGACTTCACAAGTACATTCAAATAGAGATGGAATTTTTGGTTATTGAGACATTGGAAACTGCCTATAAATATGCTAGAAAAATTGAAGAGAAATTCAAGCAGAAAGGGAATGGGGACTACTTTGAAAATAATAAGCCAAGGGTTGAAGGTGGCAATAAATATGCAAGGAAAGGGGTGACCAAGGAACCTCACTCAAATTCACCTAAGAAAACATGGTGGGCTGCTAAAAAGACACAAATAGATACAGTCATGTGGTGTGAGATGCATAAGTCCCCAACCCATAATACAAAGGATTTTCAAAGTATTAAAAATCTAATGACAGAAATATGAGGAGAAGAAGTTGAAGTTGAATCATCACCAATAGATACTTTTGATAAAAATGAGAATGATTATTTCATAGAAGCAAACCCATATGCCATAGTTGCAAATGCTTAAGTATTGCCTTGTGAAGATGAAGAGAGAATTTTTCATTCACATATGTGGGTTGATGGAAAACCTCTACATTTTATTGTTGACAGTGGGAGCCAAAATAATTTCATCTCCAGAGAGACAGTCCAAAGATTAAATTTGAAAGTTACAAGACACCAACAACCATACTCCATGGGATGGGTAAATGAGGTACAATATATTCAAATAAATCAACAGTGTCATTTGTCATATTCAATCATGCCTTTCAAGGATGAAGTGATATGTGATATAGCACCGTTGGATGTATGTGATGTTTTGTTGGGCCAACCATACATGTATCAGAGTCATGGAGTGTATGAATCTAGGCCACATAGTGTTACAATAAAGCTTGGTGGGAAAAGGTATCGAATACCAGAGGTATTGTTATTCCCTAAGTTCTATTGATGATTAGTGACCTACACTTAGTCATTTACTTAGGCAGTTTTAGTTGGTTATCACTATGGCCAAGCTAAACATTAAAGGCCGAGCAACATTTTCGAGCAAGTTTTAGGTTGCCGAGTTACATCATGCCGAGCCGAGTAGAATATTAAGTGTTGAGCAACAAAGATGTTAAGTGTAGATGAGAACAGTTTTTGCATACATGTCAGGATTGATTCAAACTTTGATGTAAAAGGTTTAGGCCAACTTATATGAGATTTGGGCCAACATTTGTATGCATTTAATATTTTTCTACTGAGTTAATTACGTATTTAATTGTTTTATACTATGCATGACATGGAGCCAATCACGAAATCAGAATGCATTGGAAGCATAAATTATAGATCTTGATCATTGATCTAGATCTCACTACTAGATCTAAAAAGACATATAAGATTGCTTCTAACCCTAGAAAACAAGACTGAGAAAGAGATCTACTATTTGGAAGAGAAGGGTTGTTGTTCATGAGAGATGAACAGTAAGTCATTTTGAGAAGAAGCCTAGATCAAGCAGAATGACAGAGCAATGAAAAGAAGAGTTGTATAGTTGGAAAATGGAATCACTTCCATGGTAGAATGGTTTATCCTTCTGAGTAGGTGGTTTGGGGTCATATTAGGCACCTAAAATGGGTTCTTGACTTTGATCTGGCTTTCCTCCTATTCTTCCTTTCTGTCCACTTCTTTCTATCCAGTTTTTTGCATTATGGACTGCAAACCTAAGATCTTGGACCTTAGGGTCAGGGTCAACATTTTGGTTCTATGTTGACCTTGACCCTGACCTAGGTCAAGGTTGACCTCAACCTTGACCTATTTCAAGGTCGACCTTTACCTTGACCCAGGGTTCAAATCTCAGGGTCCCACAGTTTCCGGATGTTGGTCTTTGCAAAAAGTTATTTCCCGCTTCTGGGTCGACTATTTCGGGTTCCGAAGAGTCGATTCCTAAATTAAGTTTAACATAGGTCCACTTCTAGGGGCATGGTTCTAATTTTAATTTAATTCTCCAATGTTGGCCTCCTTAGAAGATTGTGCCCTAGTTTCATATAAAAGGAAGTTTTTCTCTCTCATTTTCTCTAACCATCAACTAAAGGATAAGAGGTGATCAAGAAAAAAGTTCAAGCATCCATTGTTCTACATGTTTCCAAGATTTAAAGGTGTTCAAGTATTCCTCTCAAGAATTCAAGTCCTTTATTGAAGATCAAGGATTCAAGATTTCAAGCCTTTGAAGGGATTTGGTTCAAGCATTCAAGATTTATCATTCAAACCCTAGATCTAGCCATCATGATGGTGTGATCTTCCTTCAAGATCCTTTGTGCATCCTCAAAAATATTTCATCATCTCTTCAAGGTGGATTCCAAGCATACAATCATGGAGTTTTATGGTTTCTAAAGTCCATGCTTTCATATTTACATACTTTCTTACATTTGAATTACAATTACATATCTATTTAATATCATAGCTTCATTGTTAGATTCAATTCTACTACTTGCTAGCATTCTATACTTTATTGATTTCAAGGTTAATTCCTAAATCAGGTTTTGACTAAGGAAAACCCCTCCCCCCAACAAACAAACCTATTTTTCTTGCAGGTATAGGTTCGGGACTGCAGATTTGAACCCAGATCAGGATACCCTTTTCGCCCAACTTTTGGGATCCACGAACAGATTTTTTGTTAGACCTGTCCAGTCAAGGTCGACATTATTGGGTTAGGGGTGACATTTTTGGGTAAAGGTCTACCTTTTTCACAAGATGGTGTCAGAACAGAAAAAAAAAATTAGGTTTTATTCATCTCTACGTTTCCTTTCCGAATCATACTTCAGATTTTCTAGAAACTGAGTACAGACCCCAGAAAATAGCATTCGTTGATCTGTAATTCTTTAAGGTTAGTACATTTCTCCTACCCATTTCAATTCAAATCCTTAATCATTCTAAATATTTCATGCATTTACATCCATTCACACACATTTTAACAGGGAAACCTAGGATCTCCTTCTTTATTCTTATTTCCAATAGATTGATTCATTTATGCATTGATCCTTTTTGGGTTGATCAATTTGGATCCTTCCTTTGTGCATTTGAGAATAAAGAGGAATGTCTTATTTATCCCTCCACTCTAAAAATTAAATGTAATGTGATAAGTGATTTGAGTATCAAAACACTCTTATTCTATTAACATCATTTTCTCCTTTACATTTTGGTGAACCTATGATAGACAACTCTTTCTTTTTGGTGTTAGATTTGAATGCATTTAAAATTAGTTTTTCTTTTATTCTCTTGCATTTATATTTCAAAATTCATAAAAATCACAAAATTTCTTTAATAAATACAAAAACATTTACATTTTTTGTTGTGTTCAACATGTATGATTTTTGTTTTGAATACTTTGATGAGGCTTTTTTTGCTAAAGAGGATAGATCACTTAATGAGGTACAGGGAAGTGAGGATGAAAATGGTTCAAATATGATCTCCATAGATCCTATTCCTATTTCATCCTCCTCTACAATCTCTTAAATTGACCTTTACCATAGTGTTTGTGCATGGTTACCTTCATGTTCCACTATTTACAACATTAATACACCTAGAAAGATTTCATTTAGTGCATGTGATGTTGCTTTGTCCTCTATTGTATTACCTTGTAAGGATATATTAGAGCAATAAGATTACTTTAATCTTTCCCTCCATGGAGATGAGTTAAGGATTGATGTTAATTCTTCTCCTAATATATGTCTTTTTTATGAGCCTACTTTAGAATACAATTCTTTCCCCTTTAGGGATCAAGCTTTAGGTACTCCTACAATGTACTTTATTGATAGGGGTGATAATCCTCCTATTTGGGATGAACCTTTGGATTTGAATGTTGATTACTCTCTTCCTCATGAAGCCATTATGGGTGATTCTACTTTTTGCGATGAACCCTTGGATAAAGACATTGATTTATTCCCTTCTTGTGAAGATGTTTTGATACAATAGGGTGATTTATTAATGGATGGTATAGTCATACATTATGATGACTCTTTTTCTAAAACACACTCTCCTTATGTAGACATTTTAGAGAAATAAGAGAAAATTATAGATTCTTTACCTCTATTTGGGATTTATTATAGTAATAAGACATTAGCGGGGAATGATATGAATTCCCTTAATGCTCTACCTCTTTGTGATGATCCTATGGAGAATCAAGCTCCTACCTCATCTTCTCCTAGGATGTATTCCTTTAATTTTCCTTCTTGTGAATCTATCAAACATAATAATGATGACATAGTGACTACCAAAGTTCCATGGACTCCTTTTGATATGGCTTCTTTTTATGGTCATAGTTATCATTTACTAGTTAAACAAGGATTCCATACTCAAGGATGTGCTAAGAATAAACAGGGAATTCAAATGCCCTTATAGAATGGGGGGCATGAGAATTCTTATGGATTAGTATTTAATCCTCAACAACACATCAATGTTACCAACATATCAAATAACATTTCAAAACATGATGACCCTATGAAGGAATTTGACCAAGAGGTTGTTCTGCCTAAACTCCTTCATGCTAAGAAGATTACTAGACCTAAACATAAAAATAAATGTAGTCTATAATTGAAGATTCTTCCTTTTTTTTTCTATCATAGATTTCATGATCACTCTAATGAATATCAAGTTTTACATTATAAGATTAGGCAGCTCATTGATAGTAAAGTTATTTATATATCATGTGGCAATGAGTTAGATTTCAATCCTATTTTCTCTAAATAACATTTATGTTCCTATTATGGAACTCCATATTATGTAAACAATGTTAGCCTAATATTTGGGGGTTCATTGTCTTGCATAGTATTGTGAGTGATATAATAGGTACCCTTTTATCCTTGACCCTACACTTGGGGGGGAAAGGATTCCATCTCCTTCATTTCTGTCTTTCCAAGATTCACTTTTCCCTTGGTTAAGCTGTATCTATCTATTATGTGATATCCAACATACATGAAAATTTTGGTTTGCATTAAGGATCTATGTCTTTAATTATAACCTATTTCGTTATTTTTTTTTGGGTTTCCATGGTTGATAAGTCTCTCACCTTGGAAACTGAATAGTGTGTTATCCCTCACAAGGGTTACTTTTTCACTTCTTGCATGATATCTCTTTTCTTACAACAATATTTCTTGATATAATTTGGTATATCCCTTGCTTTCACCCCTGGGGGGCAAGGTATTTTCCTTCTTCCTCTATCTAAGGATCTACTTTCCTTAGCTTAGTGGCATTTTTTTATCATATAACATTATTTTCTTATAAAGATTTATGTTTTGACTATGAATACCCTCTTATACAAGAGGTGATTTTCCTAGGTCATCACCTCTTCTTTATTTTGAAAACTATGCTCTTGATAAACTCTTTCCTTTGCTTTGGGTTTAGAGTTTCACTCCTTCATTCTGAGATTCCTCTTCCTCTTCATCACAAGGGGCTAGATGATTGAATCTTGGGTCCCTCTTTTCTTTCAAAGATGACATGCTATCCTAAGCACTCCTATATGGTGAGGGTCTTGTTGATAAGATCTCTTCCCTTTTTGAGAACCCTTTTTCCATCAGTGACATATCCATTTCACAATTATCTATGTTCTTGGATGTAAGGGTCAAGGCTCTTCACTAAGAATATGGTATACATTGTTGTTAAGATGGATATCTCCTTACCTTGTGAAGTAGGTATCCTCAGTTCTGTTCCTTATCCTACCTAGTGGGTATTTGTGATAAGGAGGGGAGAATATATAAGGCCTCCCTTGTACTATAGTTTACATTAATTTACATTTTGCAGCACACTAAATCCTCGGAAGGTAACGCACATAAGTTGCTAAATCCTGAAGGGACACGCATTTTTACTTTTATTTTTTCTAAATCCTCGGAGGGTAACGCACATAAGTTGCTAAATCCTGAAGAGATATGCACCTTTTTATTTTACAATATGATAAATCCTCAAAAGGTAATGCACATAAGTTTCTAAATCCTGAATGGACACGCATTTTATATTCCATAGTGATACAAGAATGTGGATCTATGGATATTTTAAAAGCCGTCAGAAGACACATTTACAATTACAAGCACAGTTTGTGGGTGAACCTATTGGGCTCTCCCTCCTTGGTGATTAATGGTAAGGTGGGAATCTTACTAGGAGAGGTAATCACTTTCTCTTCTCTCTCTTTCTCTTTCATGCTAGTAGGATTAGATCATGAAGCTATGTTATCTATAATATTGCTCTTGTCTTGCTTATGTAGTCATGTATGTTTTCTATGATTTATTGCTCTTTAATTTCATATCTTTATGTATGTTTGTTGAGTTAGAATCCTTTGTCTAGTGACTCATGTCCTTGACTTAGAGATATTCTAATTTTTTTTTATCCACCAGTGTCTTTCTTCTAACTTCACCATGAGCCTGTTTTATTTCCATACTCCCGCTAAAGTGGGGGCTAAATGTATAGGCAGAAAATGGATGCACTTCCATGGTGGACTGTTTTATCCTTCTAATTAGGTGGTTTGGGGTCATATTAGGCACCTTGAATAGTTTCTTGACTTTGATCCGGCTTTCCTCTTATTCTGCCTTTCTGTCCACTTCTTTCCATCCAATTTTCTGCATTCTGGACTGCAGACCTGAGATTTTGGACCTCAAGATCAGGGTCGACCTTTTGGATATATGTCAACCTCAACCCTGACCTAGTTCAAGGTCAACCTTGACCCTAACCTAGGTCAAGGTCAACCTTGACCTTGACCTAGGATTCAAATCTCAGGGTCCCACAGTTTCTGGATGTCGGTCTTTGCAAAAAGTTATTTCCCGCTTCCGGGTCGGCTGTTTCGGGTTCCGAAGCGTCAATTCCTAAATTATATTTAACATAGGTCTACTTCTAGGGGAATGCATCTAATTTTAATTTAATTCTCCTATTTTTTCCTCCTTAGAATATTGTGCCCTAGTTTCATATAAAAGGAATATTCTCTCTCTCATTTTCTCTAACCATCAACTAAAGGATAAGAGGTGATCAAGAGAAAAGTTCAAGCATCCATTGTTCTACATGTTTCCAAGATATCAATGTGTTCAAGTCTTCCTCTCAAGTATTAAATTCCTACATTGAAGATCAAGGATTCAACCTTCCAATCCTTTGAAGGGATTTGGTTCAAGCATTCAAGATTCATCATTCAAACCCTAGATCTAGCCATCATGATGGTGTGATCTTCCTTCAAGATCCTTTGTGCATCCTCAAGAATCTTTCATCATCTCTTCAAGGTGGATTCCAAGCATAAAATAATGGAGGTTTATGTTTTCTAAAGTCCATACTTTAATATTTACATACATTCTTACATTTGAATTACAATTACATATCTATTTAATATCATAGCTTCATTGTTAGATTCAATTCTACTACTTACTAGCATTCTATACTTTATTGATTTCAATGTTAATTCCTAAATCAAGGTTTGACTAAAGAAAACCCCTCCCCCCCAAAAAAAAAACCTCTTTTTCTTTCAAGTATAGGTTTGGGACTGTAGATTTGAACCCAGATCTAGATACCCTTTTTGGCCAACTTCTGAGATCCGCGAACAGATTTTCTGTCAGACCTGTGCACGTCAAGGTCGACATTATTGGGTTAGGGGTGACATTTTTGCGTCAAGGTCGACCTTTTTCACAAGACATTGTTGGAGCGGATAAATATTTCTAGGTTTTTTTCATCTTTGTGTTTCCTTTCCAGATCATACTTCAGATTTTCTAGAAACTTAGTACAGACCCCTGAAAACAGCATTCTTTGATCTATAATTTTTTAAGGTTAGTACATTTCTCCTATCCATTTAAATTAAAATCCTTAATCATTCTAAATCTATCATGCATTTACATCCATTCACACACATTTTAAGAGGGAAACCTAGGATCTCCTTCTTTATTCTTATTTCCAATAGATTGATTCATTTATGCATTGATTCTTTTTGGGTTGATTAATTTGGATCCTTCCTTTGTGCATTTGAGAATAAAGGGGAATGTCTTATTTATCCCTCCACTCTAAAAATTAAATGTAAGGTGATAAGTGATTTGAGTATCAAAACACTCTTATTCTATTAACATCATTTTCTCCTTTATAAGAGTAAAGACATATCAGATAGTGAGATCACAGAAGGTATTGGAAAGAGCAGATCTGTCATCAGCATCTGAGTGCATAACGAAGGATCACTACTTGGAACATTCTAATGGGTGTATCAGGTGAAATCTCTTAAAAGAGTGGTTCTAGCAGACTGTTTTAAATCTCTTAGCCAAGTGCTTACTTTATTGTAAGTTGAAATCCTTTAACAAGGTAGATTGTAATGATCTTTAGTTCTTAACCGAACAGACCTTTAACCAGGCAGATTGCATGTTGCAATTGAACTCTTGTATCCCTAAGAGGAACACTTTATTGCTGTAGTAGTGAAGATTTTGTGGGTGTCATCCTTACCCCAATTTTACCTATTTCGGTTTCTGGATTACCAAAATTTTGTGTTATGAGCTATACATTTCATGTTATTGATGATATCTGATGTTAGGTTAAATTCATATATGTATGAATGTGGATCAATTTGTTTTAAGTGGTTAAGTTTTAAGATCTAATTCACCCCCCCCTTCTCAGTGTCTTCCTTTCCCCATTATTGTACTTCCAATAATTGGTATCAAAGCATAGTTCACCTACAAAAGCTTTTAATCATCTTATGAGTACAGATCTTGAGATAGAGGTTTAAAAGTTGGGTAAAGTCATTGAGAATCAGAACATCGAGATTTAGCTAGCATTACATCAGCTTGAGATAGCAAGATAGGAATTGAAGAAATCATTGGCAGCTAGGAAAGACTTGGCCAAACAAATGAATGACACTGATTACCAGGAAGATGATACTGCAAATCTATTTTAGAATGGAGATTCTACTAAGAGCGATGCAGCAATTGCAGATCTACTGGAAAAGAACAATGCACTGTGTGAAGAAGTTAGAAACTTAAAAAGAGAACAAGAAATACAGATAGTGAGACTATGTGAAGTAGTGGAACAAAAGAAGAAAGTTGAAGATGACAAAGCTATGGAAGAAGAAGATAAAAGAGTGGTAACTATCAGACTTGATGAAAGGACACATGATGTGTAAATGATGAAAATCAATCAGGTTGACATGGAAAATCAATTGCTACTTGCAAATTAGGAGATTAGTAGGAAAGATATGGAAATGATGAATCTGAGATCTAAGAACAATCAATTGAAAGATTATTTGAGATCTGAGAAGGAACTGAATGAAAGGTTGAATAAACATAATGAAGCTTTGACTCATTTTGAGAATCTGATGGAAGCATCAAGGAGGCCAAAGGATTCTTCTAGATTAGGTCACACTAAACCAAAAACATCTGCTGAGAAAGGAGAATCATCTAATAATGGTGAAATGAGGAATGCAAAGACAAAGCACAACAAGCCTGTTTGCCACCACTATGGAAAACCAGGTCATATAGGAAAAATTTGTTGAAGCAAGAAAGGTAAGTCCAATCCTAAACCTAAGTTAAATGGTTACTGTTTTAATTGCAATAAATTTGGACATAAAGCACATGAATATTGGGCTAAAGCAAGTGATGCACCTCCCAAACCAAGATTTAATGGTTATTGTTACAAGTGTCAGAAACATGGTCATAAAGCACAAGACTACAGATCCAATGCTAAACAGAAATGGACATCAAAAACACAAACAAAAGCATCTAAGAAGGGAAACACTTACAACTAGGATTATAATACAAGGCAGAGTTTTCATTACTGTGAAGAATATGGACATGCACCTGAAGACTTCTTAAAGACACATTTCAGAGGGAAATCTAAGAGTTGGATGAATGGAAGCTTAGTCTATTTTAGTTGTTTGAAGATAGGTCACACTAAGAGAGAGTGTAGAACAAGAGTTCCTACTCCTACTATTGAAGAAATAAAAGCACAGATGAACCAGGCATGGGTAAGGAAAATAGAGTTGAGAAGAAGTGAATCCACTAAATCCAAGGTCACCCAATCCAATGGATCAGGAAATCACACCATCTCTAACTAAGAAATAGAAGTATGTAAGGAACTGCATTTAAATTTCAAATCTTACATCAATTCCTAATATGTAAATGTGCCAAAGTCCATATCTACATATGTTAAGATGCACCAGGACATGTTTGTGACAAGTGCCGAGAAGAGTTATCTACACTATAGGTGCCAAGTTGGTTGGCCAAGTAAGTTGCGTAATGGCCGAGTATGGTAAGCTGAGTGGTATGCAAGTTTTGTTAGTCGGCCAATGACAGTTGGTTTGCACTAACCTAATAGGCAAAATATTTATTGCTTACCTATCTTGACCTTTTGAGTCTATATAAGGATGAACAGTCTATTCTTCATTTTACCTTATGATTTTTAGCATTCACAAAGCAATCGAAGAAGTTGTAGAATTGATCTTAGTAAAGCTTGTTTTGGTAATTTCATCAGCATGCCATTGGCAACCCTAATTTGAAATAGTGTGAAGTATTACTTGCCGAGGTACCCTGTTCTTCATTCTCGAACCCTAATTTCAAATATTATAGCTGCAAGTTCTTCTACACCAGTCAAAGGAATGGAGGAGGAGCTGAAACAAATTAAGCTAGTAAGGAGTGATGCATCTGCACCACCAAACTCTCAAGTTGTTCTCGAAAGTGCAATTTCAAGTGATCTGAATGGAGCCCTCTCATCAATCCCACCAAAGTTACTTATGATCCACGATGTTAGATCCTATTAGATGGTTAAAATTGGTGAAGTGGGTGATAAAAATTTGAGGAAATCCTACAACAAGTTATGTGAAAATGGAATTCTAAAAGATGAATTCAAGCATCTAGCCGATAAAGGGTTAACTCGTGCCCTAGATTTTCCACCATACTTCAAGGATGAATGGATTAAGGTTGTTCTAAGCCAAGTTCATAATATGCATATGTGGCTGGAAAATGGACCAATTAGGATCACAAAAGATATTATTCATTGAGTAACTAGATATCCTGTTATTAGTGGTAAATGAAAAATGAGAGATCAAAGTAAAGAAGAGATAGCATCTAACACTGGAGCTATCTGGAATAACAGAGGTATGACTATCTCTATAATTGAAGATTTAGAACTTGACTTTGGAGTGAGAGTGATTGCACACAAGTTCTATCAATCAAGTTGACTGGATAGTGTTCCCTGCACAGCCATGGACCAGGCATGGAAGATAGTCAAGAAGAATCACACCTATGACCTTGCTGAGTTGCAGTTGACACAACTAGCCAAGAACTTACTATCGATCAGAAAAGCTAAAATCTCATCATGTAAGTTTGGTTCTTTGCTAGTTTGTATATTCTTCTATGTACAAAAGTCATTTCCTACACTGGGAAATATTGTTTGGAAGAAGGACAGACCTATTACTGTACAAATTAGTGAATGTATTCATCAATTAGGAAATAATTTCAATAGTATTATGGGAAACTACTTTGTGGAATTCAAAAAGAGAATGAGGTTGAGGACCAAAATTCCTAATTCACTTGTGGAAAAGCATTATAAAGAGATATATTTCTTAGTTGATACAGATTACACTTACATTCAGGCTATGACACCTAGGGTATCCTGGCTGGAGCCATTTCCCTATGAAGTTAACATTGATGAAACATCAGCAGCTATCATAGCACTCCTAGCAAAGGAGATTGATACTAAAGAAAAAAGATTCAGAAATTATGAAGAAGCTAAGGCAAAGATTTCCATGAATCTTAAGGCAGGAACCATGGAGAGAAAGAGGAAAAAGATTGTGAAAAATCTAAAAAAGATGGTTGGCTTGCTGAGTGATGAGGAGCTAGAGGATGCACCTCTAGACATATCTACTGGAAAAGGAGAAGATGTATCTGAAGAACAAGAAGTAGAAGTTAGTGAATCTGAAGAAGAGATTACTGTTAAGGAAAAAGGAAAGAGACCAGCAGTAGCCAAGGTAACCAAGCTGAGTAAAGCAAAACCTAGAGTTACCCCTTCCATTGCAAATCATCCAAGGACATGGGCATCTGCTGCCACATCACCAGTAGAGAAAACAAAAGTTTATGTAAAGAAGGTTGGAGAGAGTAGTTCTAGATCAAAGACAAAATTTGTAGCAAAGGTTGTGTCGAGCCTACAAGTTAAGAGACCAAGAAGGAAACTGCATTTGGATCTAGAAAGTTATGAAGACAAGACTGAAACTGATGAACCCAGCAACATACCAATAGAACCATTCAAGAGACCCAATGATATTAATGAGGTATGTGAGAAATTGAATAATTTTGCAAGGTTATCTTGTTTTAATTTTATCGAGTATGAAAAATTGAAGGTAGAAGATAAGCAAAAAGTTCAGGAAGCTCTCCTAGACATGATGTGTAATTTTAAATTAACTCCTATAGAGATAGGAAATAATGAGTTGAGTGAGTTATATGAGTTTCTATCTAGCAAATGGAATTTGCACTCACAATTGAGAGACAGATAAGAGAAGACACATTAGCTCAAGTCATTCCTGAGCTAACTAAGAAACAGAGAGAAAAATTTGTTGAAGAGTATAAGCATAAATTCATACCTAAACAGAGAGGCTATACTATTGTGAAAAATGATATTGAAGGTATAGTACAACAAAGTACTAGGATTTGGAAGGAAATCTTTGGATTCATTGCTCCAAACGAGAAAAAGATTGATGAAGGAACATCTGAGCCAAAGGCTAAAGAAATTGAGTCCACCCCTATACCACAGAAATCTGTAGTTCAAATTTCTATTGAGTCTAAAAAGACTGGAGCAGTAGCACAAGGACAAACAGAGATAGTTAACACTATTGATCTGACAATTGACAGTCCAATTGATGTGATAATTGATGACTCTATCAATCTGGATGTCAAGGGTCGGGATGAGCCAAGGGACTCAACTACAGAATCAACTATTAAGGCAACTGAGACTGAAGGAGAGAAGAGTACAGAGGAAGATGAAGAGAGAACTCAAAAGGAACCTGAGGAGAAAGATACTCAAAAAGTAGCAGAAAAAGAGAAAACAAATGAACAAGAGGTAATTACACAACATTCACCTATTTTAGAGGTTGTGAAATTAGTTCTAGATAGTAGTGAGGAGATAAGGGATACTAATAATGAGCCTAAAGAACAAGAGGCAGTGCAAGTGTTGGTTGATCTACCACACTCTGCATCATCAACTCCCACTAGACTTAAAGCAGGAGGCATGCCTGATCAGAAGGTGATTTTAACTGAACTGAAAGATGCAATGGTGACTACTACTGAAATTGGAAAAGGTATTATAGAAATGAATACGAGTAGTAGCTCACCTGAATTTAAGAGGAGAAAAGTTATGAGGAAGAAGTATATGATTCTTGATGTCACATTAGATGAAGCTATTGTGATTCCATAATGGGATCCCAATGTTTTGTCTTATGAACAGATTGAGACTCTTCAAGAGCTACTCAAGAGAAAGAAAAGATAGGATGAAATGAAAAAAGAGTAGAAGCAAAAGCAAGTGTTACATGACATCAAAGACATAATTGTAAAAGCTTTTGACATGGAAGATGAAAATCCTCATGCTCCTATTCTTGAACAGTTAGTTCATATTGTGCAAAAGGTAAATGATGATAACATTGAAGCCAATGAAAATCTATTGCAATGGTCTGAGAGGAAATTCGAGAACAAAGTACTAGCAAAAATCTTAGGAGAGATTGCGGTAAAATAGGTTGAACTTTCTTCTCTTGTAGGAATTTTGGAGGAAGTTGTAACAAATGTTTATTCTTTGTTTAATAAGTTATGTGATGTTGAATTCTTCACAAAGGATAATCTATAGGCCTTAGAGAAATTGAAATTAGACTTAAATTCAACTGGAAGTTCACTGATTATGGATGTTAGCACTAGCTCCTTACATTTTAACAGATTGACTTATGCACAAAGGAGGATAGTCGAGCTCATGGCTGAAGATGGTCGGATTAGGACCAAATTGATTACTATTTAGACAAGCCTGATACCTCATCTAGAGGTCATTCAGAAAGAAATTTCATCTGCAAACAAATTGGTTAAGGGAGATTCTCATCTCTCCACTGTAGAAAGTTTAGTAAGTCTAGCTGCCGAGCTAGAAATCAAAATAGAGGTTATGAAGTTTGTTAAGGATAGTTGGGACACTGCATTTGCGACCACCTTACAACTTCATAAATAGTTTTTGGACAAGTATAATTTGACCCCACCTGCAATCAGTGACAAAAACAAGGGGGAATCTAACAGGACTGACACAGCTACAGCATAAGGAGATCAGTACAGAATCTGACAGGACTGGAAAAGCTACAACATAAGGAGATCAGTACAAGGTATCAATGTAAACATTTTTTTGAAGGCATGTATACTCTGTAAATTTTTGTATGTAGTATGGTGTACATTCCTAAGGGGAGTACATTGTGTACTTAGGCAACATTTTGGATGGAATGAATCAAAATGATAAGTGTGTTTTTGCCACTAATATCAAAGGGGGAGATTGTTATTCCCTAAGTTCTGTTGATGATTAGTGACCTACACTTAGTCATTTACTTAGGCAGTTTTAGTTGGTTATCACTATGGCCAAGCTAAACATTCAAGGCCAAACAAGTTTTAGGTTGCCAAGTAACATCATGCCGAGCTGAGTAGAATATTAAGTGTTGAGCGACAGAGATGTTAAGTGCTGAGTAGAATAGTTTTTGCATACATGTCAGGATTGATTCAAACTTTGATGTAAAAGGTTTAGGCCGACTTGTATGAGATTTGGGCTGACATTGTACGCATTTAATATTTGTCTACTGAGTTAATTATGCATTTAATTGTTTTATACTATGCATGACATGGAGCCAATCAGGAAATTAGAATGCATTGGAAGCATAAATTATAGATCTTGATCGTTGATCTAGATCCTACTGCCAGATCTAAAAAGAATATAAGATTGCTTCTAACCCTAGAAAACAAGAGTGATAAAGAGATATATTGTTTGGAAGAGAAGGGTTGTTGTTCATGAGAGATGAACAGTAAGTCATTTTGAGAAGAAGCCTAGATCAAGCAGAATGACAGAGCAGTGAAAAGCAGAGTAAAGACATATCAGATAGTGAGATCACATAAGGTATTTGAAAGAGCGGATCTGTCATCAGCATCTGAGTGCATAACGAAGGATCACTACTTGGAACATTCTAACAGGTGTATCAGGTGAAATCTCTTAATAGAGTGGTTCTAGCAGACCGTTTTAGATCTCTTAGCTGAGTGCTTACTTTATTGTAATTTGAAATCCTTTAACAAGGTAGATTGTAATGATCTATAGTTCTTACCCAAACAGACCTTTAACCAGGTAGATTGCATGTTGCAATCAAACTCTTGTAGCTCTAACAGGCACACTTTATTGCTGTAGTAGTGAAGATTTTGTGGGTGTCATCCCCACCCCAGTTTTACCTATTGGGGTTTCTGGGTTACCAAAATTTTGTGTTATGAGCTATACATTCCATGTTATTGATGCTATCTAATGTTAGGTTAAATTCATATATGTATGGATGTGGATTGATTTGTTTTAAGTGGTTAAGTTTTAAGATCGGATTCACCCCCCCCCTCAGTATCTTTCTTTCCCCATTATTGTACTTCCAACAGGTATGTCTAACACAAATTACTTACTTAATTAGTGTTAAACAGAGTAAATGCTTGATTGCTCAAAATTGAGCTTGTGTTCTACTCATGATTCACCCTGAACAAACAAAGTTAGTTGTCCTTAATACACATGCTAAGGTAACCACAACAAGAAATCAAAAAAATCAAATGGATAAAATTTTGAAATAATATCATAGTGTGTTTAAACCACTAGTTGGAGTTCCAACACACTGTCAAGTCAACCACTCTATTGATTTAAGCTCAGGCACACCACTACCACATGAGCCAATATATAGGAGGTCAGTTTTGGGAAATGGTGAAATCAAGAGACAAATTCAAGAGTTGGTTTAGAAAGGACACATTCATCCAAGTGCTTCACCTTGTGGCAGTTCAATTATCCTTGCTAAAAAGAAAGATGGGACATGGAGACTTTGTATTGATTATAGGGCATTGAAAAAAATATCTGTAAAAAATAGATATCCAATCCCTCGAATTGATGATTTGTTGGACCAACTTAGGGGGGATAAGTTCTTTACAAAAATTGACTTGAATTTTGGATATCACCAATTACCAATTGATCTAGTAGATGTTTGGAAGACTGCATTTAAATCTAAGGAGGGTTTGTTTGAATGGTTGGTTATGCCTTTTGGCCTAACAAATGACCCAACCACATTTATGAGGTTTATGAATGATGTGCTTAGACATTTTATTGATTCTTCTGGGGTTGTTTATTTGGATGACATACTCATCTTTAGGAAGACTTGGTCTGAGCATTTGTGACATGTTGAACAAGTGCTTTCAACTCTGCAACAACACAAACTTTATACCAACATTGAGAAGTGATCTTTTGGTATGCAGAGTATTCAATACTTAGGGTATATCATTGATACTGAGGGTGTTCATGTTGACCCAGAAAAGATTCAAATAATTAGAGATTGGACATCTCCTAAAAATTTCATAGAGCTTCATAGCTTCTTGGGCTTAGCCAACTTCTATCACAGATTTGTGTTTGGTTTCTCACATATATCATGGCCTATTAATCAATCACTAAGGGGTGGAGCACAAGAAAAATTTTAGTGGACGGAGGAAAATCAATGAGAATTTGAGGAATTAAAGAAAAGACTATGTTCAGCACTAGTACTGATCCTCCCAGATCTACAACAATCATTTGAGATAGAAACAAATAAATCTGATTACACTCTTGGTGCAGTACTCAAGCAACATGGGAATCATGTTTCCTATAATAGTGAAACTTTTTTTGATATAGTATGTAGGTACCCCACCTATGGCAAGGAGTTGTATGTTATTGTTCAGGCTAGCAAACAATGGAAACATTATATACTGAGAAAGGAAAGTGTCATACATACAGACCATAAACCTCTTCAATTCTTGAAAATACAAGGGAAGTTGCGGAATGATAGACATCAAAGGTGGTCATATTATCTACAACAATTTCACCTCAATATTTGTCATAAAAAAATAAGTAGTAACAAAGTGGCAGATTGTTTTAGTAGGCCTCCAATTGTAGGTTTGACAATGGTGTTGGATTCATGTGGTCATCAGTCATCCACTTAGAAACAACTATATGGTATTGACCCTCATTTTGCTAACATCTATAGTAATTTGGTCGAAGGAAAGTTTGTCTCTGATTTTCACTTGTAGGATGCATTGCTTTGCCATGTTGGTAATATATGTGTACCCACTGAGGAATGAAATAAACTAATATGCGAAGCTCACTATAGTCGTGTTGCAGGACATTTTGGTATGGGTAATACTACTGCTATCCTTCAAAAGTATTTATATTGGAAAAAAATGAAGCAAGATATAATTTCATATATACAAGCTTCTGCAGCCTGTGCAATTGCAAATCCAAAAAACCATAAGTTGGGTCTATATGTACCGTTATCAATTCCTGATAAGCCATGATAGTCTGTTTCAACGGATTTTATGTATGGACTTCCAACTACCATGTGGGGGCATGATTGTGTGTATGTTGTGGTAGATAGGTTTTCTAAAATGGCTATTATGGTGGCATGTAAAAATAAGATTTCTATAGAAGAGACTGCCAAGTTATTTTTTAAACATGTTTGGGTTCATTTTGGTTTTCCAAAAAGCATTATTTCTAAGAGGGATAGCAGGTTCATCAACAATGTTTTGTCTGCACTATGGGATAAAATGGACACAAAGTTTACAAAGTCCACAACATTCCAACCCCAAATAGATGGGCACACAGAAGTGGTGAATCGAATGATCATTCATATCTTATAGATGCATCATTCAAAACATCCTCACACATGGGATGATGGCTTACCCTATGTGCAACATAGCTACAAATGTGCACTCCATAGTACTATAGGGAAAATTCCATTTGAGGTTTGTCTTAGGTATCAGCCATTGGCACCTATGGATGTAGCACTACTGGTTATGCAAACTGATAGTCTATTAAATGCTGAAAAGGAGGTAGATAAAGCATAAAAATTCATTGATAACATTAGAAACCTACAACATCAATTTCATGAGATTGTGGAGTAGAGTAATCAAAAGCATAAGGAAACATATAATAAACATAGAACTCCTCATCAGTTTCAGACTAGTGACAAGGTACGGTTACATCTTTAGAAAGGACACCTTCATGGAAAAAATAGAAAGCTTCATCCTATTTGTTATGGCTAGTATACCATTGTGAAACAAGTTGGTGATAAAGCTTTTGAACTTAATTTGCCATCCTTTTTGGGACTGCAATGAGTTTTCAATGTGGAATTATTGAGACCCTATTTTTCTCCTTTGTTGGACATTTCCCAAGCTACTGAACACATTCAAGTTGCAAAATTAAATCCATCTACTACTTCTCCATTCTAGTGTGACCAAGTTACTAAATTCATTTTAAATACTTTGAGAAATCAGAACATTCCTCTTTATCGGGTGGTTCAAGCTTGTCATCATTCTCATCAAGGAAAGTGGTTAACTAAGGAACAAATTGAAGAAAAAATTCCTCATCTATTGTTTTAGATTAGTGAAATGGGTTCCATTTCCTCTCAAGGGGGGAGGAATGATCAGGATGAAAATGGGAAAATATTGAAATCCATTTTTTGGTATTTTCTATGTTTCAGTAAACTACATTTTTGAAGGTCTTCAAGGCATTTTGGGGCCTATCTTCCTTTGGGAGGGCTCAACCTCCCAAGTTTGGTTTGATATTTATTGAAGACCTTTTAAATGGAGTAAATGGTTCACAAT
Source organism: Thuja plicata (assembly GCA_018584345.1). Lineage (NCBI taxonomy): Eukaryota > Viridiplantae > Streptophyta > Pinopsida > Cupressales > Cupressaceae > Thuja > Thuja plicata. The sequence continues at coordinate 262,792 of MU227685.1, forward strand.
TCAGAGCTGGGACTAGAAAATTATGCCTTCTCCAAGTGGGCCTATTTTTATATATGGTTTTTTGATATTTTTGGAAGTGTATAATAGTTTATTTGTAATAAACATTATGAGGACTCTTCATTTCATTTCCAAGATGATCTAGTGACCCTTGGGATCCATCATCTTTGTATAAACTCCAATTTTGAATAGAATGGATCACTTTTTGGCTTGCAACTTTGTTGTTAATCTTCTGGTTTTTATATTGAACTAACAATACCGCAGGTATCACACTAGGTATTATAATATGATTCTTAATTTAGATCACTAGGTCAATGCTAAAAAATCTACATTCTCTTCTCATGGATAGCCTATAATGAGGCATCTGGGTAGTCTAGGTCAACGGGACCTTCTATTTTAACAATTAAGTTCCTTAATGCTTCATTTTTCTCTGTTAATGATTTTATTCTTTCCTCATCTTTATCCATGAATTCAAGGGCATATTTCAACCCTAGTGCCACCAATGTCTTACTCCCTTCTCTGGTAGGTTCACCTAAGTAAACCTCTTCAAAAGTGTAATCCTTTGGAGTGATCTTTGATTTTTTGGTGCTCACTATGGGTACTATGACTTGTGCCTTCCACCGACATCTACAGTCCTGAGTGACATAGGACATTGTTCTTGCTAGGGTACTAGATTCACCCCTGTGGAAAGTTTGGCCTAAAACTCCCATGTTTATATCATCTTCCTCCGTGTAAAATATTCCTTGGTTGTATTTCCTTAGTGAACCATGTGGGCTTGGTAAATGTAGTGATCGGCTCATATGGGGCAATATTTAGAATGGAAGTTGTTTCTTCTGCATTTTGGACTTCCATCTCCTCATACCCTTATCCTTCCTTCTCCAAAGCTTCCCTTATATATGAATTATCTTTTTCTTCCTGGGTGGTTTTGGGTCCTATGATCTTTATAGTTGGAGAATAGCATGGAATAGGAGCTTGTCCTTATGCGACTAATGGTTGATCAATAGGTTGAGAGATGCTTCCATTCATTCTTGTTCTTGTCGATTTTGCCTTTAGATTGAGCCATACACAATTGGTCAATCATGTATGTACAATGTCTCTAATTTTTGAGGAGTTGCCTCTTTGAACCCGGGCATTACTGCCTTCTCTGATTTTCCCTTATCTCATTTAGATGGTGGATCTAGTTGTGGCTTCATTGATATGAGATCCATTTTGAATGGCATTTTAATCTAGTCCTTTGTGATCTTTATCACATGTCTGGCCTTGAATTCAATATTGTCATTTTCTTCCTTATCTACCTCTGCATTCAAAATGGCCCTTGCATATATTTTGTCTTCATTGTATAGAGGATCCAATACATCTTCCTTCTCCATGTTCCATACTTTGATTGAAATTTGAAGCTCTAGGGAAGCTTGTGCAAACTCAAGAGAAATTCTACACTAGTCGCAAATCCTGACCTCATGGTCATCTACATATTTTATCCAATGATCCTCAATGTGAGGCTCATGAGTATAATGCCTACCCATGACTATAGGTGTCAATAGGATCGAACCTAGTTCTGATCAAATCCAATGGTTGTAAGGGACATTAATCCCACCTAAAAGCCAGATACTTGCATACTTTCGTATCATGTAGAATGGGGCCGATTGAAATAGGGAAGTCCCAACATTGTTTCTTCTTATGATTTATTTGTTTGTAGGCATCAAAAAGTTTCCTAGGAATCTCTAAAAGCATTATCATATCACGAGGATATCGGGGAAGCTTCTTTGGTGCAAGAGTACATCTTGCCACTTTGATGTATGTGAAAGCCTTAAAATGAATATAATAGGCACCTATTACTCCAACCTTAGCAACAAATTCCTCTAAGAGTCTCTTTGCATTATCACCTTCAAATGAACAAATGATTGCAAAGACAAAGGTATCATTAACAATTATGTACTTAATCTATCTTCATTCAAATTCTCTTTCCTAACCAGTTGCGGATATATAGTGAATGACCATGTGGTAGGTTGACCAAATGCTCCTCTTTTAGCTAACCCTGAGTATTCTACCCTAGCGGCCAGTAAGTAAACCACATAAGAAGTCATGTAGAAGTCAGGATTGTTATTTACTGCTACTAATTTCTTGTCCAAGTTATCACTCAGGATGGTATCCCAATTGAATCTATCTCTCCTCCCCTTAATCCTTTCAATCAGTAAAATCATCTTGTGCTCGGGTTGGATTGATTGGGGAAGCCTAATTGGTTCTATTAAGGTATCAAATACTAGGAAAGTACCATAACTTAGGGATTGGACATCTGACTGAGCAGCTATCCTCCTTTATAGAAACTCATTTAATTTATCAACCCAAAGATGTATTACTTGAAATGGGTCAGCAAAGTATATGCACCAAGGATTCTTACTCAGACCACGCTATGGCTGTAGGAAACAAATTGCTTTTGAAAGGAAACTATTCTATAGTTGTAAATAATACTGGGAAGGAAATGCAGAAGTGAAAGCACTTGAATGAACAATACAACTTGAAAACATAAAGACTTGAAAATATAATCATAATGCTTCAACAGTTCTTCCTCTTTGGCTGCAGGAAGTGTTGGACTATCCTGCGGCTTTGGCTGCAAGAACTGTGTTAACACTAGAATTACAAAACCAAGATGCAAGAAACGTAAACTATATGAAAATGATCCTATCTAGCTAACACAGATTCCTCACCAAGTGGGCCCCCTTGAGTGAGTATCCAAACTCAATTAAACTGAATTGTACTAGATTTAAAACTTCATTCGCTATTCACCAAAAATGTATTACAAAATTCAACTATAAAGCAATAGAATGTAAACTATAAATGATAATGCCCTCCCTCTCACATAGGAGCGGGGATTTATTTAAAGAAGGAAAACATCTAACTGCTATCTAGTCATGCCATAAAGATAGGTAGAGATTTTTTACAACCTTATTAAACATGGAAGAAAACTATAAAACTGGAGATTGAATAGATCCATGAAAGATGAAAGAAATGCTTTTGACAACAAATCCAAATTCCCACTCTTCCCTAGATTTCCTTAGAGAATTTATTATGATGCCTAGATCTTTGCTCAATTTCTTCCACCTTGATCATCTAAATCCACCTGCTGGTGTTGCGCTTGAGGTTTCTTCGTGTGCACCTATTGTAAGACCTTGTCGAGCGTCTAGCACATGGGTGCATTTTACCTAGCCAAGGTAATGGTTGCTAATTTGATGCACTGCACTCTAGATGTTAGAGACATTTAGGATAATAGACATCAAGATACACATACATCATTCATGTTTAAACAACTAATTCATTTCAAAGAGATATAACCATAATTCCAAAATAAGTAATCTAGCATTTTCATCCAAGCGTAGTGTTTTTAAGTGTTTATAACCACAAAATAGGTTTGGTGGTAGCATGCCACATAATAGAAAATATAAGTAAAAGTATCTAGAAAGGTATGATGAAAACAAGGAAAAGATCCTAGTAAAAGTTGCCCTAGGGCTTCTAAAGTATGGCATTAATATGCCTTATCATTTCAGTCCCCTACGAAGATTAATGTATTTCCTCTAGCACTGAAACATTCCTGATCTTCACAAATACTCAAAGATCTCCTTCCTACTTCTCACTAGTCATGGAGGTTCCTACATGCCAGTAATAAACATTGGTGTGCTCCATTTTAATCCTTCGATTCATTTCCAGTTGTTCATCTACTTCATTTTCAACATAGCTATATAGTGGACATGGGAGAAGAGGGGGTTGGAAGGAAAGTGGAAGCCACTTCTCAGGCTGAGGTTGCCTGCCCAGGCATATGTACCATTAAACTCTCTGCTTTTCAGCTCTTAGGTTGATAAGGTTGTGAGGTTCAGCCTTATTTAATGCCAATGGTAATCTTTCCCATCTTTGTCTCAATCCTTCTGCTACTCTGTTTCCATCCGATAAGGAGAGTCACTCAAATGTTGCAAATACCTCTTCCATGTTATTCAGTATCCTCTTTTTGTGGGTAGATTCTTTCATTCCATATTCTATCTCCATCCAATCATAATACAACCTACAGGGACTACCACTTTCTAGTCGTAAGGGAAGTGTCATAGTTTTTTCAACTCCCTTGTATTTCCTTAATTTTTCCCCATAGTTGATCTCATTACTAGACCAGGAGAGTAAAGCGGATAGGTGAATATCTCCAACAAATAGCAAAGGATTCCAATCAGTATTAGAGGGAACAGCATAATTATTCAAGTAGAGTTCACATAACAAATTCTGAATACAATCTAGGGACTGGTCATATGTGTAACCACCTGGATTTGGTCTGTACCGACCATAGACCCTATTTTCCCTAGGTGTGATCATACCCCTTGTTATGTCAAGACAATGTTACTTTGGCATAATTTATTATTAAATCAGATTTAATGTCCT
>MU227685.1:281712-295850 GCA_018584345.1 Thuja plicata
TAGGGAGCAATAGGTCGATGTTAGGATTTTGTTCTTATATGCTCACTAATCCTTGTTTTATACTAACATAATGACTTATTGAAGTGTTGTGTCTCTCTTATCAGGTACAAAATATACACACACAATATGTAGCCAAAAACTCCTATGGTGAGTCTATGCTTGTGTGTAGATCCTGAAGGATCCTCATCAATTTATACATGAGAAAGTGTTCTTTCAAACATAAATCATAGACCCTAGGAGGTGTTCTGCATTCTATTAATTATGAAATTAGATTTGTAACCGAATCTAACTTGCTCTGTAGAAATTGTACCTCTTTTTTTTTCCTACCTATTTCCCTTTTTAACCTATCCTTTTCTAGCTCCCACATTGACTTTTCATATTGCATTTGATTAAAATAGTCAATGGAAATGGAGTGAAGTGTTACCTAGCTCTTTTTAATTGGAGTGGCTGGAGTGACCTTCTATGCTATTGTGACTATGTCTAACCCATCAACGGGTAATTCATCTGGGGTTGGAACTAGGGCATCTTTCCCTTGATCAACTTCTTGCTGAGAAGAAGGCATATCTACTACTTTGGCATGTTCTATCTCCATGCATGTTGTTTCCATATTCACTATTTCTATGTCCATTTCCTTGGTTCCAGGATCTATTTCCATGATGTCTAAACATTATGTACATGGGCTCCCTTCTTGTGGTTGTTCTTTTAAAGATTCCTCAATTAGATCTTTAGGAGATGATCCAGTCATTACAAGTGAGTCTATTTTAACTTCCTGCGGTGTGCTCAAATCAACACTTCGTCATGGAGGAATCTCAATAGATGCTCTAGGTAACTTTTGTGATGTCTGTTGTTTCTTTGGAGGTATGGCTACAGGAGAAATAGGGTTTTCTAATAAAATAGGGGTTTCTTCCCTAGCATCTGCAGCTATCTTTGCCTTTCCCTCCTCTTTCCTCCAGGCACTCCATTTTTCTTGTGGATTCTATGAATCTAAAGAGCCCTAGGCTTTACTGCCCCCTAAGCTAGGGTTTGGATTACTAGAAGTGTTTTTCTCTATTTTATCCTTCAAAGAAGAGGTAATTTTATGCAAGTTCTCTAGAATAACGGTGTCATCCTCATTAGGTGCAACCTTATCAAAGGCATTTCCTTATGTTTCTTATAATCTAGGTTTTGGCCCTTCTCCTAGTAATTGTACATTCAGTGCGGTGATAAACTCATCCCATATCATAGGAGAATCATCCCATAAATATCTCTCTACCAGGATTTTTACCAACCCGTGGTGAGTAGCTACATTCAATTTCCCCTTCCTAACTTCTTCTGAACTCAATTTTAACAAAGAATACATGAAATTTGGTATATTTATAAGGTGGCCATACTACAAATGACTCAACAGTTTGAAATGCACAGCATGCAATTATGAAAATTTCCCTTCACAATTAATGTACCTTATCACATGGATAGCCAGTCAAGAGTAATCTTTCGGAAGAGATGTTCTCTTCGCCCCCTGCTTACTAGTCTCCAATGCAGGATCTATGGTCAAGGAAAACTCAGCCCTGGCTACTCATGCATCATGTTCATGTGGAAAAATGTCACCTGTAGCAAGAATTCCTAAAACTTCTGCAATCTATTCTTTTGAAGCTTCTACCCTTAATCCCTTTACATAGGAAACCTCATTATTGTAAGTGCACAGGAATTCCACTATCACATCTTCATCATAATGGCATAGCCAGACAAAATACGTGAGCTATCCCATGCGTTTAAATACTTGAACACTTTTCTGGTTCTGCAATAAGGATGAGTGATCCCCTGGCTCATGGTGTATTGGCTGCCCACCCATTGGTACTAAAAAACTCTATAACCGAAGAACTCAAATCACTGCAATTGCCAATTGTTTTTTCAAAATTTTGCCCTCTGTACCCTCAATAACAATTCTTCCCTCTTGTTTCGCCCTGTATTCCACCTAATATTAAGGCTGAATAAAGCTAGATAAATTCTTGGTGTGGTTTTCTAGGGATTATAGAAGATGAGAATTTTGAAAAACCAGAGCTGGAAATGTGAGTTGGGTTTTTGAAAAATTAAAAATTTAGTAGATAATTTTATATTCTTTGGGATTGTCACATCAATTAATTTTGAAATGAATGTGCAACATGGCTTAAGCAAGGTTCATTATGGAAAAACATGAGTTAACGAATCGCCCCCCATGAAAATTATAATAGGTGTCCTCACATGTGTGGTTATAAAGTATAGCAGCACTCAAAAGAAGTACTAATATTAATTAGAATGTAATGTATAATAATGTTAAATAAAATAAAAATGTTGCAAACAATAAACGAAGGCATATCTGGAGAGTAATCATGAATAAATGCCAAAATCTAGAAAGATCGGATGACGTGTGCTGAGAAAAAAGTAATGAGTGACATAATAATGATGGGATGCGTGAGTGAATATGGTAGAAAAGGTTGGTGGAATGTGATGTGATGGTGACTTTATTGTAAAAAGATAGATTTTTGCGGGAAACAAAAATTTTGTTATGACTATTTTTAAGTGAATTCAAAGAGATGACCGGAGAAAAAATGCACTCTCATTGGCTGCAAGAAAGTCTTCAGCTAGAGGAGGTCCATCATCTGTAGGAGTGTCTTTACCTGGAGGAGGTCCATCGGCTACAAGAGGTCTAGCTATGGTAGGATGAAAATCCAATTGCCACAGGAACTTTGTTTTAGTGGTTGGCTTATGGTACAGATAGAGTCTGTGACCATTGACCAATAACTTGAAGTGAACTGGGTCAATTATAGACAATTGGACTGCACCATTAGCAAAAAAAAATTTTAGCCTAATAAGGACCAATCCAACGAGTTGTAAGCTTACCTTGATTCTCTTGAAACAGGGAGTCATATAGAAGTGCCCAGTTACTAGTAACAAATCATTTATTTTGTATATGTGAGTCATTCCATTTCTTTCGTTGGAGCTAAACCAACTTTATGTTCTGTAAAGCTACCTTTTGGATCTCATCTACATAGTTAAGCTATAGGGGGCTTTCTTTCTGAGCTACGAGAAGATTCAAGTTGAGTTGTAATGTTGTTCGTAAAGTTTTATGCTCAAATTATATGGGTATTACAACAATCTTTCCATACACCAACTTAAAAGGTGTAAATCATGTAGGTGTTTTCCATGTAGTGTAGTAGGCCCACATAGCTTCATGTAATCCACTAATCTACTCTATTTGTTGCAACTAGACTATCTTAGTCAGGATGGCCTCAATCTCCCTATTGGTGATCTCAGCCTAACCATTTTCCTGGGGATGATATGGACTAGAATTCCTATTGCAAATGTTGTATTCCTCCATAAGTGCAGTGATTAGATTAGAAGGGAACTAAGCTCCTTGATTTGTAACCAGTTCCTGTGGAACACCATACCTGGTAAATATTTCATCATATAAAAATTGTGTAACCCTATTATCCCTTGCATGCTTCATAGCCCACACTTCCACCCATTTAGTGATATAGTGAGTACAAACTAAAATGTAAGAGTTGTCATTTTATGGGGGAGTAATTGGTCCCACAAAATCAATTCCCCATTTATCAAATGGAGTGACTATTACCTAAGGAAACAGAGGCATTTCATCCGATTTGGTGGGCCATCCCATTCGTTGACATCTATCACACTTGCAGGTGTAATTACCTGCATCCTTATAGAGAGTGGGCCAGTAATAGCCAGTATTGAGTATCTTCATGGCTATCTATTTAGCCACAAAATGGCCACCACAAGGTTCATCATGGAAGACATGAAGGATATCATATGTCTCATCCTCATGAATATACCTTCTCAGGATCTGATCGGGTCCACTGTAGAAGAGACAGACAGCCATCCAAGAAAAATGGAATGTTTTCTCTACTAACAGCCTCTTTTCTTTGGAAGAAAAATATGGTGGTACCTTCTAAGTAACCAGATAATTAGCAATGTTGGCATACCAGAAGGTATGAGTGGAAATAGAAAACAGGTAGTCATCTAGAAAACTATCATCGAAGACATTTGGGTCATCATCATTCTGTAATCTGGAGAGGAAATCAGTGACTACATTTATTTTCCCTGGCTTATCCACTATCATGATATCAAACTCTTGTAGAAACAGGATCCACCTAGAAATTCTCCCTATGATAGAAGGCTTGTTGACCAAATACTTGATGACTACATGATCAGTATGCATGAATATTGGGTAACTAGTTATGTAGTGGAAAAAATTCTTCAGTGCATATATCACAGCTAGAAGTTCTTTTCTAGTGACTATATAGTTCAGCTTTGCGCCCATCAAATTCTTGCTGATAAAGTAGATGGCATGCTCCACAAGTTCGTCTTTGTGTCCTAGGATAGCACCCACAACATGGTCATATGCATCTATGTGTATATGGAATGGAAATTCCCAGTTATTTCCTCTGAGCACTGGTGCCTGAGTGAGTACAACCTTCAGCTATAGGAAGGAGTCTTCACAAGATGATTTCTATAAGAAGTATGAATCCTTTGTCAGCAGGGAGTACATGGGCCCTGCTCATTTGCTAAAATCCTTAATGAACCATCTATAATAACCAGTACGGCCTAGAAATCTACGGACATCCTTTTGTTTGGCTGGAGTGGGCAGGTTCATGATGACTTCAATTATAGCTAGATCTACTTGGATTCTCTTAGCATATATGTAATGACCTAAAACAACACCTTCTTGCATCATCATGAAGCATTTCTCAGTGTTGAGGGGCAAATTATGCTCCTTACACCTAGTAAGGACTTTGTCCAAATTGACCAATGCCTCCTCATAGGTTTCCCCATAAGTTGTGAAGTCATCCATGTATATTTTCATGCAATCATAGGAGATACCAGCAAAAATGTTGATTATTGCCTGCTGGAATGTAGCTAGAGCATTATAGAGGCCAAAAGGAAGGATAGAGTAATAAAATATTCCCCAAGGGAAAGTGAATCTAGTTTTCTCCTGATCTTCAGGAAAGATCCTGATCTGGTTATACCCATTATATCCATCTAGGAAAGAAAAGTAATGTTTTTCTGCTAAGGAATCTAGGACTTGGTCTATAAATGGCAGGGGAAAATTATCCTTTTTGTTAGAATTGTTAACTTCCCTATAGTCGACACATACTCGCCACTTTCCTCCTTTTTTAGGGACAATGACTAAAGGTGAGACCCACTAGATGTCAGAAATGGGGTAGATGAAATCAGCATTAAGTAGTTTTTGCAACTCTGTTTTTACTATTTCTCTTAAAGTAGGGTTTACACGCCTCTGGAATTGTCTGATAGGATGTTTGTCTTCTTTCAAGAAGATCCTATGAGTACATAGTTTAGGGTCCAAACCCTTCATGTTTGAATAATCCCAGGCGAAGGCTGTGGTTTGGTTTTTTAGTAGGTTGGTCAAAGATGTTTGTTGTTGGTTGGTAAGTTGGCTATTAATATATAAGAAATGGTCAGGAGAAACTTCCAACTGCTTTGTGAGTTATACCATAGATGCATCCATTAAAGAGGCACTTGGACCTCATGGGGTAGAAATTGGTGGTAAATTTTATCAATTTCAAGAGATGGAGGTAAATTGCAATCAGGGTACAAAGCTTGCAGGGAACAGTTATGGGGGCTGAGACAGTTAATGGAATCAAAATCTGGACCATACTAGTTGTGTAGAATATTGGTAATTATGGTGTCCTCCTCTTGTAGCTACAAGAAAGGATCCCTTTCTAACATAATGAGGTAAGCTACTAAGTTTACTACCTCATCTTCCTCCTCAATGTTAGGCCAAATTGGTGAGGCTAAATCCATTTATGGTTGTGCTAGTGGGTATAAGGCTAATGTCTTAGTATGCTAACCATTAGAGATGGTCATACCACCTGAATGACACCCTATAAAGGAATCAGTAGTGGACATCCAAGGTCAACCAAGAATTATGGCATAGCCTCCTAATGTGGCTTTAGGCAATAGGGTCATAAAGTTTGCAGGATAAGACTAGGTTTCAAGGTCAACAACTATATCCTCCACTACCCCGTCAGGTTTTCCTGTAGAACTATCTATGAGTTGTAGGTCAGTGGGTGTTTCCTAGAGGGTACTGATTTAGATTTACTACATGATATCCTTTTTTATGAATTTTATGGCAGCTCCTAAGTCTACCAAATCATTTTTATGGTTGTCCCATTGATGGTCACTTCAACAACCAGGCTACCTAGGTCAGAATACTTGGGGACCACTATTTTTCTGAGCATGATATCAGCAAGTTTTCCCAGGACATGGACTATCTGGGGGTCCTTCTGCTTATGACCAAGATTTTTAAAATATGCTTCTTTGATATCCTTACTATAGGTGGGGACATCCTTTAGTGCTTGTGAAAGAAGAATCTGAACATTGATGTTCTTTAATTGGTCTAGGATGTCAAAGGTTGCATCTTCTTTATGTTTAGAGTGATCATACTGCAACCTTTGTGGAAAGGGAGGTGGAGCTGGCTGTACTTTTTTATGTAATACCATCGGGCCTCCTAGAGTGGACTATAGAGTATTTTGAGGTAGGGGCTAATCTAGAGTTACTTCAGTTATAATAGGAGGTGTGGGCAGAGTAGTGCCTGAGCGTAAATGAATGTTATTGATTGCCTAGGTAGGGTACTAGTTTGGATCAACTGAATACACATATTTCTGAGGTGTTGGCGGCCTATTATTAGGATTTGGCTGAGGTTGGGTAGGGAATTGAGTAGGCTTAGGAGGTGTTATAGTAGCTGCAAGAGGTGGTAGAAGTGCTTATTTTTGTGGCTGTTGTGGTGGCTATAGGAGTCCCTGCTGCTGGTTTGGCCACTGCTGACCTCCGTGCCACTGAGGGTTTTGTTGCAAATTCCCTTGGAGTTTTTTCCATTGAGGATTTGGGTAAGTTTTACATGGAGGTTGAGGACTATTCCAAGGTGGGTACTGATTATTCACAGGTGGTTGTTGTGTGCTAAAAATGTGTCACACTTCTATGAATCATTCCATTCAAGGTTTCTCTAGAATGAGGACTCAAATATCGACTCATAGCTCCCTAGTCATGGAGTGCAAAGGTGTGTGATGAAGGCCCTCAAATTGACCTAGTTGTGCCTATGAAAGTACACCATGAAATGAGAGATTCAATGCATGGAAATGACAACTATTCTATATGATTGCAATGCATAAAAGGAAATTAATCTATATGATAACAATGCAAGATAATCTATGAAAGGAAATATGCAAGCTTAATCTATGAAAGTAAACATGATTCTAAGCTAGTATGAATTTAATCTAAATATATGCCATGATGCATGAAAGAAGAAAACAAGAAGAGAGAGGTTGTAATATCCAAGCCAAAGTGCTCAAATTCTCCTCCAAAATTGCTCTCCAAACCTGCAGCATAACAATACATAAAAATTCTATATCTAAATGAGAAGGAGAGGTTTCCTTTTAAAGAGAAATGGAATGTAAAGATTAAGAGGCAAAAATCAAAGGCTATGATTAAGAGGCAAAAATCCCACCACTTAGGAAGATGTGATTAAAAAAGGATTTTTATTTAATTTAACTTAATTTATTTCCTTTTTCATCAAATAAAGTGCTTTAAGTGGGGATTTTTATTTATTTAATTAAAAGAGGGGTTTTATTTTAATTAAATAAATTAGAAGAATTTTATTTAATTAAATGGGAGGAATTTAATTTAATTTAATAAGAAGAATTTTATTTAATTAAAAGGGAGACTAAATCTTTTAACCTTAGGAAATATTGAAGTTGAAGTGTGAGATCGACTTGGGATCACAAAACAACACAGACATCAACATCATTGTAAATAAGTAATTCACTTAAGAAAAAAGATAAGATGATTGCAAAAAATACAAGGTCAACACCATTGTAAATAAGTAATTGACATGTCCGAGATAAGAATCTCAAGCAAGGTTGCCCCAAGCGGAACAAATGATAGGATTGATAAAGCTGAATCAAGGATTTAATTTTAATAGGTACTACTCCCTCATGATCAAAATCGAAATGAGATAGAGGAGAAACAACAAATTGATAAATTTGATCAAATTGAACTAAAGATAAGGTTCTTAATGTAAGATGAAAGATATAAGGATCACAGAACCAAGGTAGATCATCAAGCATGAAAGATCATGCCCCAAATTTGAATTAGAAGAAAAGAAGTGGGGTGAAAGCGAATGGAAGATAGAAGTTTGGAAGAGGTGGAAAGAAATGGAGAGAAGAAAGAGAATTTTCCTTAAGAAAGAGAATGCCCCAAAAACAATCAACTATTTAAGATAGAAAATTTCAATTGAGATCATGAAAGAAGATAAGGAGATGAAGATCAGACCATGATCATAGTTGATTAAAAGTCCACAAGAAAGATGAAGGAAACCCTCTCAAACTCATAATGCAACCTAAAAATGCAAACTAACATGAGGTCTAACAATGCAAGCTACATGAAAATGCAAAGGTGTACTTGTAATAGAGCAACTGTAACATAGGACTTTGTGTTCATCATTCATTAGAGAATGTTAAGGAACTTATTTTCATCATTGGGCCATTATTAATAGACATCAGAAAATCACACAATCATCACTAGTCACAAGTGCAACTATGAATATATGAATGTGATTTATATCAGATTGGAATGTGGAAAAATTATAACATAAGCATCAAAGACAAAAAGGTCAAGATGACTATGATGTTAGATTACCCAATTTAATATAGCAAAACCATGCTTGCATCAGGGCATAGAGGCCAGGATGACCAGAAGAATGGTTGTGCAAAATCAGTGAAGCATAAAGCAATAAGAAAATAAAAACATGCCCCAAGTCCTCTAGCTATGCATCATAGAGAGACTTATTAGACAAGGACACTCAACAGAAATCAATAACAATCAGCACACAAAGAAAAGATCATGACATAGCTCAAGAATTAAGTGTTGTGTTTAAAAATTTAAGTGTGTTAACTAATACTGAGTTCTAAGGATAAGGATCGAATGCTCACAAGTAGGTAAGACCACATGACAAAATGAGGTAAGACCAAACTGACAAGTCTTGAAAAACACTCGATGTCAGGGGTTGTATTGAAAAATACAGTTGGGGTGGTGTTTAAAACCACCATTTGTGAGATGTCCTAAAGACTAACACATCCAAGAGACCAAAGCTAACACAGTTGTTCCCCCTAGACAAAGACAAATACCAATTCCAAACCAAGGAAACAAGGACAAAGACCAATTCCAAACCAAGTGTCGTGGAAACGCGCTAAGAAACAGGGGTGCAAAGGCCTCAAGTAGTGCATGTTTCTAGGTTTTCACCACTTGGATTTTATTACAATTTTTCTCTTTCATTTTTTTCATTTTTTCCTTCTTTTTTTTCAGGACTTTTTATAAAAAAGATTTGAATTTTTGCTACCAAGGCGCCTATTTCCAGGTTTTCACCAAGGCACTTTTTCTTTTTTTTTTTGAATTTTTGAATTTTTTTATTTTTTTTGTATTTTTGGAATATATAAAAAATTTTGGAGATACATCAAAGCACCTATTGCTAGTTTTTTACTAAGATTAATATTTTTAAGACATTTTCCAATTTTTAGAATTTTTGACAATATATCACTTTTTGGGGATTTTTCAGGATCAATAAGCATGTACAAAGGATGCCCCCAGATAGAAAGGGCATCATGGATAGAAATTCTTTAGGTGCAAGACATTGATAGGATCAGGGAGCTTCTCTCCCTCTTCTGTAGATAGTAAATAAGCACCTGACCCAAAAGTTGTTGTAATGATGTAAGGTCTAGGCCAATTAGGTTCAAATTTTTCCTTTTGATCTCTATGTTGTTGATTCTTAGGATTTTCACGTAGGACAAGATCTCCCACTTGGAATTCTCAAGGGTGAACATTTTTTTTGAAGGCCTTGGACATGCGCTTTTGATAAACCCTCATATGGTCAAATGATGCTTGACGTTTCTCATTTATAAGTTCTAACTCTTGAAGTCTCATGGCGCAGTAGTCTTCATTTGTAATTAGACCTTTGAGGGAAACTTTAAGTGAAGGAATCTCAACCTCCAAAGGTAACACTACTTCAGCACCATATGCAAGGGCAAAAGAAGTAGCCCTAGTAGGAGTACAAATACTCATTCTATAGCCCCACAAAGCCAGATTTATCTGTAAATGTGAATCTCTACCATTCTTATAGACTGTTCTGTTAGTTCCTTTTCTTGCTGATATGAAAACACTCTCAAAGAGCCTTCTCTATTTATCCTAGACACTGACCATGCAAGATATAAAAATGACAGAGACAAGGATTTTTAAACCTCCTACACTTTGAGCTCCATTAACTCGGGCAGGATTACCCTTCTTACTTAGAATAATCAAATCACTAAATTATTCCAATAGAATATGAATGGAATTACAGGAGTTGATCACTGTAATATTTATTAGAAAAGATCAACACATAAAGGTAAAGATCAATTTTGATAGTGATAGTCACCTATTTCGAAAGGAAACAGACCAGTGCTTAACCCTAGGGCATGGAGTCACTTATGAACAATTTCAATCAATTTGATCATGAACTTAAAAGAATTACGGCTTTTGTCATAAACATAGATATACCTTATATATCTATCTTAACACACATAATGAATTAATTCATCAAATTCATTATATACCCAGAATCTTACTGAAATATTTCTAAGGAAATTTTAGTCTTTCCTTTAAAGAACCCTAAAACTATTTCAAAATATGCCTGACAGACATATAAATTGGACATTCCTTGAATATTCAATTTAAATAAAATTCAAAACATTACAATGAAGACACAATAATCATTATATGCTTCAAAAATTATTAATGGATTTTATTCTCATTCATCATCAAGATTGCTTGCTACATTCAATAGTCATTTTCAAAAAAAACCCTATTGGATTGGTCTTAAACCAGAGTTTATATAATTATACTTGCATTCTCAAAATTAAATGGCTATCTCTTTTCCTATTAGTCTTGGAATCCTTTTATAACTAAGGATGCAATAAGCTACCGACTTACTGGGAAAATTTACAAAATCTTTTCTAACAACTTTGCAACTAACAAGAAACAAAAACTTGTAACAGAACATGGGTGGAAACTATTGGCAAAGTCTGAATAAGGTTTGTTGTTGTTGTTGATAGTATCCTCCTTATCCTTTCAGTTTTTCCTCACACCTATTCACCTCTTTGATGGTGGTCCAATCAAAGGTTTTTTCTTTCTCCAACTTTGCAACAGC
Source organism: Thuja plicata (assembly GCA_018584345.1). Classification (NCBI taxonomy): domain Eukaryota; kingdom Viridiplantae; phylum Streptophyta; class Pinopsida; order Cupressales; family Cupressaceae; genus Thuja; species Thuja plicata. Next base: position 292,949 of record MU227685.1, read on the forward strand.
TTCTACCCACCTGGCATCAATGGCGGTTCTGGCCTCAGAAATGAACTTGGCCATATCTCTCTCGATCTTGAAAAGGCTATCAATTAATTCGTTGCAATATTCGGCATTTGTATCCTTTTCCAAGCATTGCTTTATATCTTCATTTTTTAGTATACCATCGAAGCCATCTATCCAATCTGATTGTGTTTTTAAAACACCTACTTCATCATATATTTTTGGGATCAAGGATGGGCACTGATCACCAAATAGCTATAACTTGTTGTCTATCAAATTAGATTTGCCATTAAAAAAGGCAAATGTGTCATTCAGCTCACTGATCATCTCTATGGTATTTGTTATTTTATTTGAGAAGTCATCACTATATAACATAGCAATTTTTAATTTATCCATGAGCCTTTCCCTCCATGACCACACTTTGAAAGTGGGTTCTAAGAAAATCATAGCTTTTTCACCTATCTTTGAAGCTTCTTGTAATGATCCATATAGTGTATACACTATGTTAGTTTTCTATTTTAGAACATCAATTATGTGCTGCAATATGGGAAATATAATAGACATAGCATTTATGCTCTGTTCCTGTGATAATTCTTTGGATTGGCCTTCTACCAATGTTGAATCCTCCTTTACTCCGATAGCAACATCTATCACAACTTTTGCTACTTCCTTAGGGATTGGAGTCTTTTCTCTCTTACTCTCTATTAATTCTTCTTTCAATTTAGCAATCTCCTCTTCTAATGTGTGGTTCTTGACCACCACCTCTTCATGTTTCTTTTCTAGGGCCATGATTTTTCGAAAAGACATTTCATACCTCTTGGATAGGTCATCAACCTTTGCCAAGTTCATAAATGACACTTGTGTCATTAACTATGTTATCTCAGTATCTGAAGTATTCTGTAAATTCCATATCATCTTGTCTACCCTTTTTTCCTCTCTAATAGTCATGACCAAGGTCTTTTGTGTGGAAGGAGCTAATGACCATATTGCCAGGGTCTTGGATTTAGGATCAAATCTTGATCCTTTCAATACTTCATCCATTTCAAAATCTATTTTTAACAGAGGATCCTCTTTCCTCTTGATTTGATCAATGATGAATGTGGATTGTAGATCCCAACTACACATCATCATTACACCACTAATCTATACTAGCAACCTAGCTCATTACATAGTGATTTTTTCACTCTCAGGATCATATTCTTGGATTTTTTTTACAATTTCTTCATTCTTATCTGCATTTTCCTCATCTGCAGTCAACCCTTGCCTCAAGTCCTTTTTTTTAACTTAATAAAGAAAGTCTTGAACTCTTTAGACTTTATGAATTCATCATCCTTCATCACTTTGTTAGCCATCATGACCCTCTCGTCATCCTCTTCAAATAGTACCATTTGATTATCTCCTTGGCCCTCAGCTTGAGGCTCTTTCTGCAATTGTCTTTTCAATTTATTGAAATACTTACCATGCTCAGTGATCATGTCCTTGGCCATGATTTTCCTATCTTGCATCATCTTCTTCTCTTTCTTTTGTTTCTTCCTTGGTGGCTCTCTAGCCATAGTAGCTTCTTCATCGGCCTCTTCCTCTTCCTGATGCTCTTGTTTTTGTTGTTCCTCTTCCTGTTGTTCCTAGTGTTCTTGGTCATGTAATTCTACTCGAATTGGGGACCCTTTAGGTTGTGCATCTTCAGCACTGAATTGTGTTACTTGTGCCATTATGGTATCATAGTACTTGAGCATTTCCTCTATCCTCTAGAAGTATGGGAGATGAGGGAAAAAACCAAAGAATGAATTATCTGACTCTTTCCATTTAGATTATGCCCTAAGGAGCTCATTCCACTTCCTTCTCTTGTCTTGGAATTCTTGCTTATTTAACTTGTTCCTTACAACATCCTCATCATACAATGGCTCATGATCTCTAATTTTCTGCCAAGGAGTCATTCTCTTCAAAGTTGTTTGTACAAACTGCTCTGGATCACAAAATCTAGGAACAACTATAGACATTCTATACTTCTTCAAGAATTCATTTATCAAATCAAAAACCCTTTTCCCAATGGAAAAATCAAAGCCTACCCATAACCTAGGGATAAAATTTCCCTTCTTATGTCCCTCCAAAAATTCCTTATCAACCCAAGTGATTTGCCAAATAAACTCTAGAAATGCAACCCTAAGAGGAATAAACTTGGGGAGGATGTGAGGTGGTTGTGTACAACCGTATACTCTGATGATAGTAATGTAGTCAAAAAAGAAGAAATCGGCCCAATTGTGAGAGATAGGCCAGTTTGGGACATAATCCAAAGGTCTCAAAACCTTTCTAATTTCAAAAGGAAGCCTGTGCCTATCTGTTCCTAGCAAATTAAAAATTGGATCCACAATCTAGTTGTAGAAGCATACAAATGATGAGTTGTTGGATGAACTATCCCATACCTGACTCCACCTTTGGATCGGTGCGTCAACACCATACTGTGAAACAAATAGTTCAAGCTCTTTATCCATTGATGCTCTGTTATTATACAAAATCATATACATCAAATGAGAGTAATGCTCCAAGGTAGGCACTGGGGCATCTGACTATATCTGCACCAAAGCATTATGAATAGCATCAACTATGTACCCCACATAGTCATAATCAGTATTAGCCTCCAGGTGTTAAATATTCATAGCCATCATAAGTACATCTTGAGGCATCGTAGAATCTCCATCAAAACCTAAACCTCTTCTCAAACCATACACCATGCACTTTGTTGGAGATTTGATTCTAAACAATTGACAATCCTATTGTTATTCATGTGATAACACCAGTACTATTAACATGTCTAAGAACCCTGTGATGCATGCAAAGACAAAACACATAGAGATCAAGTACCATTTTCTGAGAGAAAAATTTGCAGACAAGGAAGTGACATTGGACTATG
>MU227685.1:315284-330461 GCA_018584345.1 Thuja plicata
CTTTGGATGCACATTTAATATATGTTTAATTGGCTAAAATATAATTAATAGATAAACACTGATTCACCCCCCCCCCCTCTCAGTGTTTCTAACAATTAGTATCAGAGCATCTGACTGTATCTGCACCAAAGCATTATGAATAGCATCAACTATGTACCCCACATAGTCATAATCAGTATTAGCCTCCGGGTGCTGAATATTCATAACCATCATAAGTACATCTTGAGGCACCGTAGAATCTCCATCAAAACCTAAAACTCTTCTCAAACCATACACCATGCACTTTATATAGTGATGAAACAAGGATAAATCAAAAGGTGGTTTGAGATTGTCTGGGATTTTTACCAGGTGCCTACCTACTCTAGGCATGAATTTTGGCATTTCATACTTCTTAATCAAATGCTCTCTCTTGTCATAATCAGCCTGAATTTTCTTCAAATCAATATCTGTGCACAACACACCAAATATTTTGAATACTTCTGCCACTGACCTCCTATCTATGGAAACTAGGGTCTCTTTATTCTTCTTCCTGATTACCCTAGCTATTGGGCAGTAGTTTTTAGCTAGTTCCCTAATAAGACCTATGTCAACATAGACATCAAGCACAATCAATTTTTCCATATTCAAATCCCATGGATTGCAAATTGGGACTTCTTTAATCCTATTATTCCATAAATAATGGAATAGGGCATTACCAGTGTAATTCGGGGTGATCGGGTTTCTGCATTGGCACCATTTATCTTTCCATTCATCCCAATTCGTACTATTTGCGTTCAAAGTCCCAGGCAACAACTCAGCAAATTCTTTGATATACTTCTTTAGTGTAACCTCCTTCTCAGACCCTTGCGAGGCAGCGGGAACAATATCTTGACTCATCTTTCTTCTTCAAATTACTATCTCAAACAAACTGGATCTGTTTCTCTCACAGAAAATCTCAGAATGTAGAAAATGAGAATTGTATAGAATCAAGTGTAATAATTCATACTTATAACCATTAAATCTTGTGTCTTTTCCACTTTAATGCCAAATTCTTGCACTTGTAGTGTCATGCAATCATCTCTTTGTCACTAATGTTGCCATTAATTCGCACTATTTGATCCTTGCTAGAAAAGAGTCTACAATTTTCTCTCTTTGCACTTGTAAGCTTGAAACTAGCCACTTGTCAATCTATCACCAACCCACTGTACTTTACTCATACTCAGAATAGTCCTTGCGAGTGAGGGATGTGACATTTCACTTTAACCAGTCGCACACTCACCGTCTGTTTTGGCCTTGGTTTATATCTTCAGTGACTGGGCGATGACCTAACTGACAACTTCATAACTTCTCAATCACGTACTCGCTATCTATTTTTGCTTTATGTTTATATTTGAGTGGGTAAGCAACATCACCTTTATTATTCAGTCATTTCCTACTCGTGCACTCGCTGATCTTCACTTATCATGTTTTTTCCTTAAGTGAATGAACGGGTCTTCAAAATAGCCATGCATTATTTTCTGGTCGCACACTCACCATGGCATTCTGATTTATCTTTATACCTCAGTGGATGAGAGATGAATACTTTTTTTATGCATTTTAAACTAATCTCTCACTCACACTGCAAGATTTTCCAACTCATAAGCATTAGCGAGTGAGTGATGACCATTTTATAGCTTTTATCGCATACTCGCTGCTAAGATTTCTTTACAAAATAATCCTTTGCGACTGAGCGAGTATCTTCATAATGTATTAATCACTTACTTGCTGATCTTTTCTTGACTGATTTTTCTTCATGAGCGACTAAGTGATAACTTTCCATTTCTCTACCAGTCACGCACCCGTGAGCATTTTTCACTTGACTTTATACCTGAGTGTATGAGTGATAGCCCACCTTTTCTTTCATTGCGCACTTGTGAGCTTCAAAACTTAACTATCCTATCAACTGCGAGTGAGTGATTACCAATATACTTTATTCAATCGCATACCCACTGAGCACTTTCCTTTTATCTTTTTTCACAGGCGAGTGAGCGATAACCTTTTCTTTTCCTCATCGCATACTCGCGAGGTCATTTCTTTAGAATCTAAATCATCAGCGGGTGAGAAAGAACACAAATGATCTCATAGTCACATACCCGCACACCTTTTAAAACATTGAAAAACACTTCTGCAACTGAGTGACGAGCTTTCAACTAATAAATTTATGCATAATAGATCACTTACTCGCACTGCAAAACACATATGAGTTATGATTTGAATGAGTGAGCGACATCTACAAACTGAATTCCTCACACAGTTGCTGACTTACAAGACACACATGAAGATTTAAAGTGGGTGTGTGATTGAACCCCTTTTAACAATATTCACTCAGTCGCAGAGCATAAAGTTAACAACATAACATTAAAGTGACTATGCGACACATAAGACTTTAAGTCATCACGAACTCGCTAAAACTTCTTTTAAAAGATTTAATCCCTCGTGAGTGATCGATAAATAGAACAACTTCCAACTTTCTCAGTTGCAAGCTTATGACCCAACTTCAAAAATACATTGCGACTGCACGATTTACATTCCTTAGCAGCCAAACCGCTCACTCGCACTGCTCACATGACTTGACACAATTTTACCGCGACTGCACGATTGACACTAAAATGACTTATCGCTCACTCGCACACCTTGAAAAAATGTTAAAAGACCAATGCGAGTGTGCGACCAACATTTGAAACTAAGCAATTTTGATGATTTTGACCACTATTTGACCTTTGTGCATAGTAAGATATGTGATTTAAACCAGAATACACAGGAAAACAACCAATGCTAGGAAATTGAAAATTTTCTTGGTATAGTGCTAACATGTTCTATACAAGATTTTAATAATGGTCTTGTTTGATGCCTTTGCTTGACCATTTCCTTTTGGGAAGTAAATGGAGGACTAATGTTATTTAATCTTGAATTTCTCTTAGAGTTGTTTAAGGTCCTCATTTTTGAACTGGCCTCTGTTGTTAGTGATAATCACAGAAGGAAATCCATATCAACAGATGATATGGTTCAAAATGAATAGGGATGCTATCTTTCCCGAGGCAAGAGAAAGTGGGACAGCTTCTACCCATTTAGTGAAGTAATCAGTAGCAGTGATAATAAACTTGTGTCCACCTAATGAGTTGAGATGAATCTGCCCAACAAGATCAAAGCCCCAGCGCTGAAATGGCCAATGAGATATAGAAGAAATGAGCTCCCTGCCTGGAGCATGTATCAGGTTACCATTTTTTTGACACTTTTCACATGACTTTTCAAAGGCTACTGCATCAATCTACATCGTAGGCCAATAGTAATCTACCCTAAGCAACCTTTAGGCCATGGCAAGACCATTGGAATGTCCCCCACAGATGCCTTTATGAATTTCAACTAACGCTTGGTCAAATTCTTCCTTTTCTAAGAATCTAAGAAGTGTCCCATCTAGACCCCTCCTATACAAATCACCAGTGATAAGGGAATGGCGAGAGGCATTTCAAGTAAGGTTTCTGCATTCAGATCAGTTAAAGGTTTTAGGTATAATGTCATCATGAAGGTATGAATAAATGGCACCATAACGGGATGACTCATGACCAACAAGGGTACAAATGACATGGCTTTCTTGGGAGTCATATATAGGGTGATGTAGCTCTTCCACTAGGAATTCAAATCTAGATTCATGTTGCTCTAACTGAAGGAGTGAAGCAAGTGTAGCCATAGCATCAGCTGCTTTGTTTTCTGCTCTAGGGATTTGCTGAAATGTGACAAATTTAAAGTATCATTTCAAGGAATCAACCATTTTCTTGTAAGGTACCATTTTCTCATGTTTTTTTTGATATTCATGATTAACTTGGTTGATTATCAGCTGTGAATCCCCATAGATGTGTAACTTTGTGATTCTCTATTTTATGGCCATCTTAAGTCCATTTGTTAAAGCTTCATACTCAGCAATATTGTTTGTACATGGGAACAATAATTTGTAAGACTTAAGAATTGTGTACACATGAGGAGAAATAAACAAAACACCAACTCCTAAATAGTTTTGCATAAAATCTCCATCAAAGAACATCTTCTATGTTCTTTCAGTCATATATATGAGGTACTCATTTGGGAAGTCAACTTGAATAGGTGCAATGTCTTGTATTGGGAAATCAGCTAATTGATCTACTATGGCTTGTCCTTTGATCACTTTATGCTCAATGTACTCTATGTCAAACTCTAAAAGTATCATCATCCACTTAGCAAGTCTACCCATGAGAGCAGCCTTACTTAGCAAATACTTGAGTGGATCTATTTTTTCTATGAGGCGTATAGTGTGCGTAAGCATGTAATGTCACAACTTTTGGGAAGCAAACACAACTGCAAGGCAAGCTTTCTCAATGCTAGTGTAGTTAACCTCATATGAAACAAGAGTATGACTAATATAGTATATTTCTCTTTCTTTCCCATTTTCATCAAGTTGAGCTAGTAATGCCCCCAAAGAAGATTTTGTCACTGAAATATATAGAATAAGTGGTTTCCCTCTGATAGGAGGCATTAAAATAGGAGGATTCACCAAGTACTTCTTGATTTGATCTATGCCCTTTTGACAATCCTCATTCCAACACATTTGACTCCTTTGTGTAAGTTCTTGTTGAAGGGTTGAGCTCTATCTGCCAGTTGTGAAATAAATCTCCTTATAGATTGAAGACGTCCTTGAAGACTCCTCATTTGACTAATGTTTTAAGGAGGTGGCATATCTATGATTGCTTGAAATTTTTCAGGGTCCACCTCTATTCCTTTTGCTAAAATGATGAATCCAAGTAGTTTTTTAGAGATGACTCCAAATGCACACTTTTTAGGATTTAACCTTGGTTGAAATTTGTTCCATGCAATCTAGAATGACTTCCAAATAGTCTAAGTGTGTATCTCTTTGTTTAGACTTGGCCAAGGTGTCATCCACATAATCTTCCATGTTTTTATGCATCATGTCATGAAAAATAGTTGTCATAGCTCTTTGATAGGTGGCTCCTTCATTTTTCAATCCAAAAGGCATAAATTTCCAACATTAGGTACCCCATTCACAAGTGAATGCAGTCTTTTCTTGATCTTCAGGAGATATCTTAATTTGATTATACCCAGAAAATCCATCCATCAAGGAATAAATCTCATAACCCACAGTCATATCCACTATCATGTCTATATTGGGAAGTGCAAAGTCATCCTTTGGGCATGCTCTATTGACATCTCTAAAATCTATGCAAACTTGAATGGATTTGTCATGTTTGGAAACTGGTACAATGTTTGATATCCATTCAGCATAGGCAAAAGCTCTTATGAATTTTGCACCAAGGAGTTTCTTTTTTTCTGCTTTGACTAGGAGAGCTATGTGAGGATGCATCTTTCTCAATTTTTGTTTAACTGGTTTGACATTTGGAGCTATGGACAAGCGATGCATAATAAGATTAATGTCCAATACTGGCATATCTAAATAATTCCATGCAAAGTTGATTTTCTTTTTCTCTAAGAACTTAGTGTAAGCTTCTTTTTCTTGTGGTGACAAAGACTCAGCCAAGTGTACTATCTATGGAACCTCATCTGTACCCAAATTGACTACTTGTGTTGGTTCAATAAGAATTGAATACCTGTCCTGAAAATAGCTGGGGAGATGATCAAGTACCTCATCCTTAGGCACCTCAAAGAGGTTTTCACCCTTGGATACATCATTTGTTTTTACTTTTTTTGGTTCTGACACCGCCACACAGTGGTTTTCGCCATCAAAACTCCTATTCTTTTGATTTTCTTTTCTTTTTATCTTGTCACTAAGGTACTTGATGTCTGGCTCTATCATACTGGTAGTTGGTTCACTGGTAGAAGAGACTACAGGCTCAATGGCATTTAGGTAACAAGCTATCTCATAATCATTTTGGAATGTTAAAAGCTCAAGTTCTTGATAGCATTGGGACCAATCAATGAGGTCGGGATGAACAAGAGGTAAGTCAAGGACTGGTTCAAGGTTATAAATGTAAATGGTATTATCACTGGTGATTGAAGAGTCAGAGTCTATCAAGTAGCCCTCTAAGCTACCCAAATCAGGATTTGTCCTAACAAGCGAAGAATCATCCACTAAGGAAACACATGGGTTTGAATCCTCTAATCCTACATGTGACTCGTTGGCTACCTTGGATTGAAAACTATAAGTGTGAACAACATCAATATCTCTATCAACTGTGGAGGGATCTGAAAAAGAGACCCATTCATACTCATTAGAATTTGTATCTAAATTGTGACTAGGATGCTTACACCACAAAGGGTTGGGACATCGTGATGTAGAAGGTCTAGTTTCATCAAAAGTAGGACTTTCTCTTTCCATTAAATGAACAAGATTCTTTCATTGATGCTCTCTTAAAGGGTCTTCTATATCTGATTCTTGTTCTAAAGTTGCAGCTGACTCATGAGTGACTAGGATATCTGAATCTCTCCAAAGGAGATTAGTGGAAGGGATTCAATCTTCACACATATCCTGCTGATTTGTCAAATTAGGTACATATTCTAGATCATCATCGCTATTTGACACCTTAAAGATAGGATTAGTGCGCTTGTTGTAATTCTCAAATCCTAGGCCAACCATCTTCTTGGACTTGCGTCCAAATTGAGCATGATCAAGAGGTTCGGATCTAGCATCCAAATTGTGATTAAGAGGGCCGTATCTAGGATAGACCGTCTGTCTGACAAAAGTATACCCTCTTCCATAAGCCTTAGGAGAGGGAGAAAAGTTCTCATTGTGCATATATTTTTCTTCTCTATAGATCCAGTCTCTAACAAATGTCTCCTATTTCTCATCTTGAATAGGCACTGATGACTCTATAAATGTGCCAAATAAGGTCATAGCTAAAGAGGAAGGTTTATTTTCTTGTGAAGGTTTGCCATAAGACCAATGTGAAACTAGTAATGTTGTGAGGGAGTTGAGTTGGTACCCCCCCCCCTATGCCAAGTTCTATCATTTTAAGCTTCTCTCTGCATTCAGCTAAAGTTGCATCAAAACCTTCTGCCTCTATATTGAGGGGAACATGAGCCCCTGCTGAAATTGAATTGACCGATAAAGTGTTATCCCCAAGTATAAAAATATCTATGCCATTGTAGGGGAACTTAACACACTGATGATAGGTAGACGTTACTGCTTGCATATCATGAATCCATGGTCTACCAAGTAAAATATTATACGCAAGGGGTCCAACATCAACTATTTGAAATAAAATATCTTTTTGAACAAAGCCAATCCTAATAGGAAGGATGGCCAACCCCTTGGAACTTCTTTCTGCCTCATCATAGGCTTTGATAGTGATCCTTTTCCTTGTATCTATAACTTCTTTAGAATAACCTAACTCTTTCAACAAATTGAATGAAAAAATGTTTAGCCCAGCACCCCCATCTATCAACACGCGCCTAACATGGGTTTTGTGGATCATGACCTCAATATGAAGGGAAAGATTGTACGAATGACTCAAATCTTTATCATCATCCTCTAAAAATGTAAGGTAATGAGGGCTAGAAATGTGATTAACCATGTTCTGGAATTGATCGACATCTAAGTTGTTGGGGACATTTGCCATGCGCAAAGTATTCTCAAGGGTTTATTTATGTCTCGAGGACAATTCTAAGAGCTCAAAGATCAAAATCTAAGTAGGGGTTCTTTGTAACTGATCAACAAGATTATAGTTTGACTTAGGATTGATAGCTGGTTTCAAGGTGACAGGATTGGATGCCACTTTCTTAGGTTTACTGGATTGGCTTGAATTGGGTCCTCTAATGACAACGGGACCTTGACTTTGTGTAATAGCATAAAGAGCTTGAGATGACACTCTGGAGTTGAGACCCCTTAGCACCACAATAGGTTCTTAATCAAAAATAGGAGGAGATTCTTCATCTAGATCATAACCATAAGGATCTCTTCCACTCATCATGTTAACATTTTCTTCCACAAATCCAAGCATGTTGATAGTATTCTCTATATCTGTGTAGGTGTAATTGATTTCATCTTTGCCATTCTTAGCTTTAGAGGTTTCCCCCTTTTCATATTTGGGCAAAGGTTCCTTGAATTCCTTATGATCGGTGTTGGTGTTCAATCCATCTATTGTAAGTTGTCCACTCTCAATGAGATCTTGAATAATATGTCTGAGTTTGTATAAATGTTCAATGTCATGTCCAATACCATTATGGAAGATGCAAAAGGCATTCTCCTTCCACCAATGTGTTTTAACTTTAGGTATACAAAAATGCATAGGATCTTGAGGATGTATAAGATTGTTAGCAATAATTTTCTTTAAAATATCCCCATATGACTCACCAAGTTTCACAAATTGACATCTTTTGCTCTTAGGCTTACCTTGGTAGATTGGCTTACTTTCTTGTTGATTGGATGTATTGAGCTTCATAGCTTGAACATCACTAGATAAATGAAGCATAGGTTGATCTTTAGGTTGGGAGGAATCCACAAATCCATCATTAACCACTTGTTTATTCCTATTCTAGTGTTGGTTCTTCCCTTTATCCTTATTAGAGTTGTTGTTTTGACCATTGTTGTTGTTACTTCCATGTTTGGTCAAAATTCCTTGTTCTCTCAAAACATCCTCAATTCTACATGCAGTCTCAACTATGGTGTCAAATGAATCAAAAACTATTTTCTTAACTTCATAGCGCAATTCGGGAACCAAGTTGCTAACAAGGATGTCAATCTTTTCATTATTAGGAATAGTTCTAGAATAGAAAGAGCACTTTCGCCTCCACCTTTGCAAGAAAGTAACAAAGGATTCTCCTTGACTCCGTTTTAAGTTGCATAACTCCAACAAGGTGATAGACTGCAAAAGATTATATGCAAAGTGTTGAACAAATCTTTGAACAAGCCCCTTGAATGTCTTAACGGGGGGATTTATCTTAGTAAACCATTCCATTGCTTGTCCCTTAAGACTTCATGGGAATAACCTCATGAGATAAGAGTCATCCTGATGGAACTCAAAACTTGTGGTATAAAACTAGCACACGTGATCATTGGATCTCCACTCCCATCATATTTGTCATATTGAGTAATTTCAACTTTTCTATTAAATTCTTTCATGTCAACACTCTTATCAAAAGGATTAGGACAAATCGAGTCCAATGAGAAAGAATTCTTAGGTGCCAACATCTTTTCCATTGTTCTTTGCATTTCATTGATTTTCTCATCTTGGGATGGACCTTTCTTCTTAATATTTTTATCCACATCAAAGTTGTAAGGGACTCTGGCACCCTTGTTGATTAGGCTCTTTAGGAACTTATCCTTTTTTTTCTCCACATACTGTTGGAAAAGTGGCTCTTGTTGCATTTTCTCAAAGTCTTGGGAGGTGTGATCAAACCTCAAGCTACTACCCCCATATTGTGAACCATAATGAGCACATTGTGAAGGTGGCCTTGAGTTCCTAGGAGGGGTTTGTCTCCTATAATGATCATGTCTTGAGGCCCTTCTTCCCCTAGGGCTACGAGATCATGATGGTGATCTTGAATATATTCTACTTTGTGGAGTCCTAGGAGGAGTGGATGGAGGAGAACTATTTCCACCACTAACATGCATATTATTGAATAGATCATTGAGTTGCAGGGCCAAGAGCCTATCTTGCTCTTCTTGAAAGGCTTTCTTTTCCATTTCTACCAAAGTTTGTCTCTCCAACTCTAGGCGTCTAATTTGTTCTTCCTTATGAGCTTGTTCATCTTGGAAAGCTTTCTTTTCACACTCAATCCTCTTAATCCTTTCATTCATGTAACCTGAAGAGGTCTTGAGTCATGAACTTGGTCTTGAATTTTGAAACAAGTTGTTGGTATAAGTTGTATTGACATGAGTTTCATAAAGTTCATCTCCTTGGTTCTCATGTTGGGATACTCATCTTCATAAGCATGTCTCTTACCTCTCTCTCTCAGCCCTTTGGTGTGCATCTAGATATCTTGTTGAAATAAGGGGTGAGGTTGGTCTACTGTTATGAGAGGAACCACGAGATGAAATAGCATCCCCATACTTCGAAAACATATCGTCAAGACGTTTATCCCTATCTTCTCTCTCTCTCTGAGTCATTGTGTAACTCATATCCATATAAGAGAGAGAATATACTAAGGGGGTATCCAACTCACTAATGTGGCTCTTGGAATCAAACCACACTTCTGATATATTCTTATGCGATCGATCAAATATGGGTTCTTTTTCCTTATGTCTTTGGCGAGTTTGAACTAAGGGTAATTGGTTAAAGACCACTTGAGGTTATTTTTCTTAATTTACTTGATATATTGTTGTAACTGGCATGAAAAAAAAGGTACTAGCTGATAGGATGACCCTAAGAGATGTTGGTACCAAACTAGGATAGAAAAGGCATTAACTTGTCCAAAAAGAGGTGATAAGATAGAAAATTTGTAAAAGGCGTAAGCCAACACTGCCACAGAGGTGCCCAATAAATTTAGGTGAATACCCTAGCACATATGGATCAGAAGGATGGTCTTACCCAAATTATATTAATTGAGATTGAAATTGTATGAAAGTGAAATGGACAAGAGACTACCAAAACTCTCCAAGTGTGTTATCAAAGGATCTTAAAGGTTTATCTTTTAACCAAGGACTATTTCTACCTCACCAAGCTCCAAGCAAGGTCACTTGTGAAATCGAAGATCACTAATTCAAGAGGTCAAAATGTAAAAATCCAAAGCTAAACAAGCTTCTAACAATGGGGTAAGTAATCCAATCTGACCTGGATCAACCAAGGAAATTGGAAATGATAGGGCAGCAACAAAGCAAGCGGCAGATGACAGTAAATAGCTCACTGGCAGATAGTTTCGTGCAACAAAAAGCTTTCTTGCATGAGGATTAGCATAGAACCACGCAAAGAAAGACCAAACTAGTGTGATCGGATAACAACAAATTGACAAGATATCATGCAAGGATTCTCACAGTACCACACAAGAATTCACACAAAGCCGCGCGAAGAAATAGTTTTCTCGTGTGAGGGTTCTGACAGAAAGGAACCAGAACTCATTTTTTGTTTATTTTAAATAACCAACTAGATGCATTAATAGATTTGATCATGAATTAGGCACATAGAATAGCAATCAGGGAGTTCAAGTAATCAATTGTCTTCAAACAATGAGCAAGGGACAAATCAACCTTGCACATGAACATGGATAGTGTCATAGTATTTCTACTCCACAAGATTCTACTTGTGTATGTTCTAAAAATGATTTGCAATCACACACATAGTCCTAGAAAATAAAAAGTTGGTTGCACTATGGTTCTTAATAATGGTTTGACTTTGCAACTTTTTCAAACTCAAGTGGGTGAAATCCAATCCTAGCGCACTGAGTTTTTGACACAGTCTGAGAATTTAATCAATCAGGAGCTGCTGAGGAGATCTGACAACCCACAAGAAACTACACCCATGGAGATTTCTTCCACAAGGACATTTATATAGCGGTTGTTGCTACCATGGTGAAAATGGTTATTATCACTTGAGGTTTCATCCACATGGTTTACCCAATAAAGGGAGTGTCCACTATGGTTAACCCTCTCTAACAAGGAAGACTCACAATATGGACCACATGGGGACAGTTCAGATTAAAGGGTTCCAAGTTTCTGATTCTCCCAAAAGGGAAAAGAGCATAATCCTCTAGCCTCTTCACTTCACCCGAACATAGTAAGCAATATTAATTGACCCACTAACTTGAAATCACCTCACCCAAGGTAAATCAACAACAATGATCACCAATCTCAAGAGACAAAGTACCAATCAAAGTTGAAGACCAAACCAAGTGAGATAATAACAAATCCTTCCCTACCTACAAGGGGATCTATCATCAAGAAGAGCTTTGCATGTAAGACAAGAGAATGAAGCCCACTCTCTCAAGATCACCACAAATAGTGTTCATAGGTCCTAATTACTATGTGAAACATATATGCAAGAAAGCAAATCTAGGTTCAAATTTTATAGCACCAATTGGAAATCTGATCTATGAAAGAAAGAAACACCCAAGCTAAACACATGATAGATTTATTTTTATTTCCAAAATCCAAATGTTATAGAGATCCAAAAAATACCTCAAATCCAATGCAACATGAATTTTTTGTTGTTTATCTACACACGTCCAGATCAGCAATAGCAATAGAAAATTAGAAACCACCAAAAACAGTAAACATTAGTGGTTAGAGATCAAAGGTATATAATATAGAAATAAAATTCAGATCTCTAGTGCAAAATCTTGCACGAAGATTCTCAGAGTGCCGCGCAAAGATTCACAGAGAGCCATGCAAATATTCATAGAATCTCGTGCGAAGAAACGCACGAACAGCGAAAAAAATTTGCAGAAAATAGTAACAGATCAGATCACATCCTGGCATTGAATGTCGCACAAAAATTCACACAGAGCCACGTGAAGATTCACACAATGTCACGCAAAGAAATGCATAGATCAGAAAAAACTGTTAGAAACACTAAGAGGGGGGGTGAATTAGTGTTTGTCTATTTATTATATTTCAGAAAATTAAACATAAATCAAATATATATCCAATGAATCTTAACACAAGAACACATAACACATGATATGATTATGGGGAAATCTTGATCAGAGGAAAACCCCGATGGGAATTAGTACCCACAAATATTGTACTAGTATAATGAACCTGTTAAAGTTCCTTTGCCTTGTTAGAAGCAGTCTTTACAATGCAAGTACAATGACCCTATTAAGAGTCTTTACAAAACCCTGTTAAAGGTATATGGCTCACTGCCAAAGATCATTGTTCAATAAGATGAAGGCTACAACCTTTTGATAGTTGATATACACTATATCAAAAATGAATTGTTGTGATGACATTGTTGTCTGATCAGTTCCGTGTATGCGCTGATGCTCTTACTCTCTTAAAGAGATTTATCTCATACTAACTTCTCTATAATATTCTTCTATATCTCTCTTGTGCATTTTCTTCCACTCTTCTAATATAACTTATCATTACATATGTTTGTGTGTGTGTGTGTGTGTTCATGCTTGAATAGACGCGACCCAAAACAAGACCATAGTCAGCCCAAAAACATAATACACAACGCTTCCAAACAAATTGGCTTAAGTATGTTTACTAAAATAATAAAGACATTATTACAAACATACTATCATAGGCTCTTGGCCTTTACACAACAAAATATTATATGTTGATCCAAAACATAAGTCGGCTCCATGCTCTATCTTTTGAACTGCAGTAGTACTATTCTTGTTGTAACTTATCTGTACTATCATTCCATACCATGCATGTCTAGACTTAGTATTTATACATAACATAGAACATATATGTGAACATGCATACCCTAATTCGATCACTCACACGTGCGTTGGTGTGTTGATCACTGCATAACTCTGTCTGCCATGTTTTCTATACTTAGTCATTTTTGTCTTCCAAGTTTACTTGACATAAACTTTATATGTCTTTGTTTCCATAATGACAACAAAAAATAAGTCATGTATTCTCTGGGAGTCAACTTGACAACAATCTCCCCCTTTTTCATTGATGGCAACAAATGAATGTGACCAACTTACTCAAAATTGACTTTACACAAAAAGAATTTTATATCATTATATATTTTTAACATACACATACACTACTCCCCATATATACACTTATTATTTATATTCATTACTCCCCCTTTGACATTAATGACAAAGGTGTCCAAAAACTTGTAAGTCTCTATATACTTACTCCATGTATACATCTGGATATACAATCTGAACAGACTTGATCTCTTTCTACCAAAATACCTTCATTGCATCAACTGTCTGGAGATGGGCGCATAGAGCATATGTGAGCTTCTCCATTTTTATCAGATCCATGAAGGGACCTTGATCATACGTGACAATAGTGGAGTCAATCTGTTTGATGTTCTCATCTAGAACTGCTAAGGAGGGTGCTAGTGCATTTCTCATTTGAGTCTGCCTGATTCTTATCTTATTGATCTCGAACTTTGCCTTTTCAATCTTGTCCAACTAACCTTGATAGATATTGTTGCAGATGTTCATATATTGCGTGGATGTTTCAACTAATTTTCTAACACTGTCAACCAAGATATCTACCTCTTCTATCTTTTTGATATGTTCAGAGGTGAATTTCACTCTGTCCATGCAGTTTGCTATTACATTTCTACCTTTAGCTGCCAACTCTTTCAACATAGACTAACCAATCTTTAATGAGTTTAAATCTAAGGTAAAATTCTTTACCAGTTCATTTAATCTTTCCTTTTTATACTCATCTTCTGCAATTCTATTATCTGAGTCTACTAAGCTTGTAAAATGTGCTTTGAAGCTTGTTAGGATGTTGTCTACATCATCAACTGACTGGATTTTAGATACTTTCTTGTATGTGGGCACTAGGTCATTCATAATTTTCACTGATTCCAAAAAGAGAGGGTTTCTCATAACTTGTTTCTCTTTGGCTTTTTCCATAGCTAGGACACTGATCTTGATCAAGTCTTCTTCTCCCCATGCATCCAGACTTGCTAAGTCAGGAGTTAAGCTTGACAACAATGAAGTAGATGGTTGAATGGATGGTGTGAATATAGTATTCTGACTTGTATCCATGCATTCACTTTTTACTTGGATCTCCATGACTGGTGTTTCATTATTTTCATTATCTTCCTCTTTATTCAAGTATGTTGGATCTGTAGAGGGAACTTCATCTTGTTGTAAAGATGTGTCATCAGTGCACACCTCCTCAGTGCTTACAAATTCTTTTTCAACTTTGTCCATATCATTGTCAGAGGCGGTCATGGATATTTTGATATCATCAATCACTATAGTATCTCCTAAATCTTTTGTTGTATCAGAGGCTATTGAAACTAAAGGCATTGAAACCTGTGGACCTGTCTTAGGTGCATTCTGAATCACTCGTTCTATAACCTATTTGGGAGGAACTGGAGTTACCTTTGTTGTAGGCGATATTGATGGATACATGTGTCTATCCATAAACACTTGAGAAAAATATTTTTCAGTCTCTTTCCCAACTAACTCATACCCTTTGTTCATAATATGAAAATTCCTTGTCTTGGTTCTGAGATGAGGCTTTACCAAATCTAATAGAATTGCCTTCTCATCATGTGCGCAAACAGGGAGAAAATTATCCAATGTTTCTTCTCTAATCCTCATATCTTCCTCAATTGCATG
>MU227685.1:330519-348899 GCA_018584345.1 Thuja plicata
TTTTAAACTTAATCATGTGAGAGATGATCATAGAATGTATCTCAGATTTATCTATCTCCTGATACTTGTCATAAACCTTTGTAATTGTATCTAGTCTTCCTTCATTAACAATCTTGTTCCTTAAGACGTTAAGACTAGGTCTGAATCCTACCTCAGGAGGACCTTGAGTATTTCTTACTGTGCTCTGAGTTGTTCTTGAGGATGGGTGGCTAGTGGGTGCTTGCTTCCTTCCTCTAGACTTCTTTCTTGGTATAGAAGGTGGAGAGGATTCCAGATCAATGGTGGTAGAGGGTGCAGAAGTGCTCTCTTCAGTCTTCTTCTTCTTCTTCTGAATGTCATCAGACTTCTCTATTTTGACTTGTGCAAAAGTTTGCTCAAGTTATTTTCCAATCTTGGCTTCCTTTGCTTTATCTAGGTCTTCTTGTGTGACCCCGTGAAATTTTAGGATGCTAGATGTAATTCTAGATGCCTTCCTTTTGTTATCAGCACTGTATAGGACATAATTGACGTCATTTGTCTTCTCTTTGTAAGTGCCCCACCTGGGCTCATTAGGATCTTTGGGCACAGACAAAAGAACTTGTGCATATCCTTCCAACACATGTTCCTCAACTTCATAACCAAGTGGGTGAATCCATTTGGTTCTAGGCTCAATTTCCTCCTTGCAAGTGCAGTCAGTCTCTACCATGAAGCATATGGTCTCCTTATACTTCTCAACTATTTTCTCAGATAATCTGAACCTCTTCTATATTTTGGTCCTAAATTTCTTGATGTCCGTGTCCATAGAATCCTTCACACTACTCTCTGATGTGGCTTTTAGTGAAATCTGAGACATAGTGGGTTTGCTTCTGTCTAGGTAAATATTTTCAACCTTACCAACAATGTCGAAGTACAGGTAGATGATCAAAGAGCCAAACCTGAATATCTTTCTCTTGTCATGCTTAATAGCCTTGATTTTCTCAATCATCTGTACATGAAATAGTTCATAGAGATTGTAATGAGTGTTATCTATCACCATCCTTATTGTTGCCAGAATTGTTGTTGCGGACACACTATTTAGTCTACTTTCCTGCTGAAACTTGTAACCAAGTATCATAGTGAGGAGCTTGATGTCATTTTCCTTAATAGGATCAGTTGTCATCCTACGCCTATCACTCCTGGATAAGCATGCTTTCTCAGCCTATTTCTTAACATCCTTACCAATTGGAAGAACTGGTCTAGTCTTAGGAAGTCCAGTCATGTCATGGATTAGGTCTGCAGTAATGCAGACAGGAACTTCACCAATCTAGTAGAGGACATCATGTATCCTGCTCAACAAGATTTTAACCCATTCTGGCTCATAGAATTCATGCGCATTAGAATACTCAAAGATAGGGTTATCAATGAGATGTGCATATTCATCCTTGAATGAATAGTCTGGTTTCATCATTGAACCCATAAGAGTAGCTATGTTGTTGTCTCCAACTGTTTCCTTCTTGCAGTAGATGTACGCGCGAATGTCTTCCATGTGCACGACTCCTAGTGGAGTCTTAGAGAATGCTCCTTCAACATCATCTAATATAGACTTGAATGGATGCTTCTTAAAGACAAATCTCTTCCTTTTAGCAATGTCAAATACAACTGGGGTTTCCATACTTACTTACAGATTGATTAAGTAGGGTTTCGCAGTAAATTGAAATGACGCAATTGCTAGGGTTTCATGTTCCAACTTCTATCCATTTACTTAACCACAAAATCTATTATCCTTCAGTGCTTTGATGCTCAATGCTCCTATGCTCTCCAAATTATGTGATCCCAAATGCAAATGTGAAGATGATCAAATATTTATTGATTTTTATAAAGGTTACTGCATTTAATGCTTGCTACCGTACGCAATTTTCACAGAGAGTTCCAAACTTTGTTCAGAATGCATTATAGACAATGCGTGCATGCATACTGCTACAAATTATGATCATAAACATATATCCAAAGGCGCATACTTGGAGGTGACTTTACCAGCCACACAGGGGTTTAGAGCTAGAATAGCTCCCCCTAAGACCAAGAAGGTCAACTATCCAGAAGTAGAGGGTGTGTCCACTATGGATGCATCTACTACCTTGTTCTCATCACTATCCTTCTTTAATTTGACCCATATTTTATCTGAATCTTCTTTTTCTTGTACAAACTTGACTTCTCCTGATTCTTCAAATAGTGACTTTTTAGGATTATCTTTTTTTTGAGTTTTGGATCTACAGAACCTTGAGATGTGTCCAGCCTTTCCACATGAGTGACAAATGATAGGAGGCCTAATTTTATTATTTATCATGTTGCACTTCTTGGCTATGTGTCCATTGTAATTTCATATTTGACATGTAATGTTCTGCAAGTTTCTTGGAGGTTGATTTCTCTGATTTTGTTGATTCATATTTCTTTGGTTCTGTTGTGACTTATTTCTTTGATTTGTTTTGCAATGTATAGCCCTATGGCCAAACTTGTTACAGGAGTAACAATAACCTTTGAAAGGTCTTACCTCTTTACAATATCTTTCCAAGTGGCCATGTTTGTTACAGGCATAGCAAGTATGGTTAACTTCCTTGTTCCCTGCTTTAGTCTCTTCATGATTTTTAGTTTTCTTTTCTTCTGTAGATTCTATTTGAGCTTTCTTTCTTTCTTGTAATGAATTGATCTCAATTTGAGCTATACTGTATCCCATACCAGTGGTGTCACCTTTTAGCTTTTGTGCATAAAGCTATGATTGAATTAAATCAAAACTTGTGTGAAGTTTATCAATCTTGTCTTTTGCTCCTGACAATTCAGATTCAATCTTATTCTTGATGTTTTCCAATTCCAAGATTTTCATATTGGCTTGCATGAATTCTTCATCTAACTGTTTATTTTCTTTTTTCTTCTCTTCAATAGCTATTAGGCTATCAGTTAACTGATCATTATATTCTTCTATCTTATCCTTTAAAGATAAGTTTTCTTCATTCAATTTATTGACCATTTTCCCCAAATCATTTGTAGAGCAATCTTTCAAATCTTTTCTTAACTTTTTGATAAACATTTCTCAGCCATCAAATTTTAGTTTAAGTTCCTCATTTTCTTTCTTAGATCTCTCTAGATATTCAAGGGATGCTTCAAGATTCTTTTTTAGATGTTTAGCTTCTGCTGAATCCTTGATCTCCTCAAGTGGTTAAAATTTTCTCTCAGAGGACCTGAGCTCTGATACCAATTGTTAGAAACACTGAGAGGGGGGGGTGAATCAGTGTTTGTCTATTTATTATATTTCAACAAATTAAACATAAATCAAATATACATCCAATGAAGCTTAACACAAGAACACATAACACATGATATGATTATAGGGAAACCTTGATCAGAGGAAAACCCTGGTGGGAATTAGTACCCACAAATATTGTACTAGTATAATGAACCTGTTAAAGTTCCTTTGCCCTGCTAGAAGCAGTATTTACAATGCAAGTATAATGACCCTATTAGGAGTCTTTACAAAACCCTATGAAAGGTATATGGCTCACTGCCAGAGCTCACTGCTCAATAAGATGAAGGCTACAACCTTTTGATAGTTGATATACACTATATCAAAAGTGAATTATTGTGATGACACTGTTGTCTGATCAGTTCCATGTATGCGCTGATGCTCTTACTCTCTTAAAGAGATTTATCTCATACTAAATTCTCTATATTATTCTTCTATACCTCTCTTATGCATTTTCTTCCACTCTTCTAATATAACTTATCATTATATATATATATATATATATATATATATATATATGTTCATGCCTGAATAGATGCGACCCAAAACAAGACCATAGTCAGCCCAAAAACATAATACACAATGCTTCCAAACAAATTGGCTTAAGCATGTTTACTACAATAATAAAGACATGATTACAAACATACTATCATAGGCACTTGGCCTTTACACAAAAAAATATTATAGGCTGATCCAAAACATAAGTCGGCTCCATGCTCTGTCTTCTGAACTGTAGTAGTATTGTTCTTGTTGTAACTTATCCATACTATCATTTTGTACCATGTGTTTCTGGACTTAGTATGTATACATAACATAGAACATATATGTGAACATGCACACCCTGATTCAATTGCTCGCATGTGCGCTGGTGTGCTGATCACTGCATAACTCTGTCTTCCCTGTTTTCTATACTTAGTCATTTTTGTCTTCCAAGTTTACTTGACATAAACTTTATATGACATTTTTTCCATAATGACAACACAAAATAAGTCATGTATTCTTTGGGAGTCAACTTGCCAACAAAAACTCGCCTGCAAACCTACAAAATATTGCGCAAAATTTCCCTGCAAAAGTACGAAAAATACAGAAATCCGAAAATAAATTATGAAAAATAAATATAGTGACAAAAAAAAAATATTCTGCCCCGCGGTGGGCACCAAAAATGTGTGCTAAAAATGTGTCACACTTCTATGAATCATTCCATTCAAGGTTGCTCAAGAACGAGGCCTCAAATATCGACTCATAGCTCCCTAGTCATAGAGTGCAAAGGTGTGTGATGAAGGCCCTCATATTGACCTAGTTGTGCCTATGCAAGTACACCATGAAATGAGAGATTCAATGCATGGAAATGACAACTATTCTATATGATTGCAATGCATAAAAGGAAATTAATCTATATGATAACAATGCAAGATTAATCTATGAAAGTAAATATGCAAGCTTAATCTATGAAAGTAAACATGATTCTAAGATAATATGAATTTAATCTAAATGGATGCCATGATGCATGAAAGAAGAAGACAAGAAGAGAGAGGTTGCAATATCCAAGCCAAAGTGCTCAAATTCTCCTCCAAAATTGCTCTCCAAACCTGTAGCATAACAATACATAAAAATTCTATATCTAAATGAGAAGGAGAGGTTTCCTTTTAAAGCGAAATGGACGGTAAATGTTAAGAGGCAAAAATCAAAGGCTGTGATTAAGAGGCAAAAAGCCCACCACTTAGGAAGATGTGATAAAAAGGGATTTTTATTTAATTTATTTCCTTTTTCATCAAATAAAGTGCTTTAAGTGGGGATTTTTATTTATTTAATTAAAAGATGGGTTTTCTTTTAATTAAATAAATTAGAAGAATTTTATTTAATTAAAATCCCTGAATTTAATTTAATTAAATAAGATGAATTTTATTTAATTAAAAGGGAGATTAAATATTTTAATTAAATAAAAATGATCAAACCTTAGGAAATATTGAAATAATTTAATTAATTACGATTTGATCAAGGAAATTGATTTGAATTGAAAATGTTGCAAAGCATTGATTCAGGAATTTGATAAATTGATAAATGGGGGCCCGTAGTCCAGGCGACCATTTTAGGGTGCATACAATTGTCATTGACTACTATAAAATGGAACATTGAAAGTAAGAGGGTCCTGAAGCATACCTTGTCTCTGAGCCCATGGTCTTCATTGTGCAATGAAGAAGACTTGCTCATCATCTCCTTCAATCAGTTTGTAATCAGTGGGTAACTGTGCAGTCTGCATGTTGGCAACCAACTTACAATGGTAATCTCTCTTCTTTTGTCTACAATGTAGATAGAATTCTGCCAAAATAGCTTCGGCCTCCTCATGTTTCTTTTTTCCTGTATGGTGTCCAACTGGGTGGCCATATTATTTATGATGTCCTACTTGAATTCAGATAGAAACTATGTGGTTTCTGTCCAAGAGGCCCTTGTGCCATTAGTTTTGCCTATTGTGGCCCTATATCCTCTGCCCTTCTTTCTCGCAACTCTTGAGTAATTGAGGCATATTTTCTCGATATCTCCCCATGTAGATTGGGTGATATCTCCCCCGGCCATAAGATCCAAGGCTTCAGTGCATACTTCACTTATACCCTGTAAAAAGAGAAGTTTTTGGGACTCCTCATTGAGCTGATGATGAGTATTTTTCTACAAGTTGAACAAGAATCTAGACACATAATCCTCTAGACTTTCATCCTCCTTCTGGGTCATTTTGAAGATGTCATCCCCTCTCATATCATTTCCCCTGCAGTATTCTTTATATTTTGTCAAGAAGGATACCTTCATTTCTTCCCAATAATGGAAAATGTCCTGACCTAAGCCCATAAACCATCTTAATGCGGACTCCTTGAGAGTTGATGGGAACAATTTGAGCCTATGGGAATCCATGGTGTAGTTGTAACTACGGCAAAGGATGTCAAACTCAAAGAAGAAGGTATATGGATCTTCGGTCACCAAGCCATAAAATTTTGGGAGTGTTGAAGAGGGAATATTCTTGAGGTTGTAGTTATCATGTTGATCATTAATGGGAAATGGAAAGGTAGGGGTTTTTCCATCCTAGTTGAATGCTGAGGGATTCCTTGTGGTTGGTAAATGACTAGAGGCAATGGATTTTCTTCTTGATTATCTGGGTATGGGATTCTGAGACTGGCCACGGCTTCTGCAAACGGATTAAATTCAAATTCTCCTTATAGAATATGAAATTTTAGTGGATCACCTTCTAAAGATGATGATGATGTTGCAACAGGAAGGTCTACAATTGCATCCATAAACTGACCCTCTTCTGTATCTCCTTATGGAACAAAGATATCTCCTGAATGATTGTTGGGGTAGGTTGGTAAGTACCTTCCTAGAGTATCTCTTCTTTTTCTATGCATACTGATAAATGAAAGATTGTGGTGGTGGAGTGAAAGAAATTTTGACAGCAACCCCTATTTAAAAATGATGTACATGCTTGAATTGAATTCTACAAATGGTTGTGTAAAATAACTTGGCTCGACACCATCCCCGGCAATGACGCAAAAAATGATCGGTTCTATTAAGGTATCAAATACAAGGCAAGTACCATAAATTAGGGTTGGAAATCCAACTGAGAAGCTATCCTCCTTTATACAAACTCATTTAATTTATCAACCCAGAGACGTATTACTTGAAACGGGTCAGCAAAGTATATGCACCAAGGATTCTTACTCAGACCATGCTATGGTTGCAGGAAACAAATTGCTTCTGAAAGGAAACTATTATATAGCTATAAAGAATGCTGGAAAGGAAATACAGAAGTGAAAGCACTTAAAGGAACACTACAACTTGAAAATATAAAGACTTGAAAACATAATCATAATGCTTCAATAGTTCTACCTCTTTGGCTGCAGGAAGTGTTGGACTATCCTGCGGCTTTGGCTGCAAGAACTGTATTAACACCAGAATTACGAAACCAAGATGCAGGAAACTTAAACTATATGCAAATGATCCTATCTAGAAAACATAGATTTCTCACCAAGTGGACCCCCTTGAGTGAGTATCCAAACTCAATTATACTAAACTATAGATTTAAAACTTCATTCACTATTGATCAAAAATGTATTACAAAATTCAACTGTAAAGCAACATAATGTAAAATATAATTGATAACACCCTCATTCTCATGCAAGAGCGGAGATTTATATAAAGAAGGAAAACATCTAACTACTATCTAGTCATTCCATAAAGATAGAGGGAGCTTTTATTACAACCCTATTAAACATGGGAAGGAAACTATAAAATTGGAGATTGAATAGATCCATGAAAGAGGAAAGAAATGATTTTGACAACAAATCCAACTTCCCACTCTTCCCTAGATTTCCTCAAAGAATTTATTATGACACCTGGGTCTTTTCTCAACCACTGCCACCTTGATCATCTGAATCTGCCTGCTAGTGTTACGCTTGAGGTTTCTCTATGTACACCTGCTATAAGACCAGGTCAAGCATCCATCACATGGGTGTGTTTTACCTGGTCAAGGTAACGGTTGCTTATTCAGTGTGCTGCACTCCAGATGTTAGAGAAATTTATGATAACAGACATCAAGATACGCATACATCATTCATGTTTAAACAACTAATTCATTTCAAAGAGATATAACCATAATTCTAAAATAAGTAATCTAGCATTTTCATCCAAGCATAGCGTATTTAAGTGTTTTTAACCACAAAATAGGTTTGGTGGTAGCATGCCACATAATAGAAAATATAAGTAAAAGTATCTAGAAAAGTATGATTAAAACAAGGAAA
Organism: Thuja plicata; assembly: GCA_018584345.1. Taxonomy (NCBI): domain Eukaryota; kingdom Viridiplantae; phylum Streptophyta; class Pinopsida; order Cupressales; family Cupressaceae; genus Thuja; species Thuja plicata. Next base: position 338,557 of record MU227685.1, read on the forward strand.
ATATCCTAGTAAAAGTTTTCCTAGGGCTTCTAAAGCATGGCATTAATATGCCTTATCAAAGCCTACATAACCTACTTAGCATGGTGACTGTGACTAGGATAACATCCTTTAAATATCCCCTTCTGATGTCAATTCTCTCCATCTTAGTCTTGGGGAGAGGTTGCATCAAGTACTCCTTGTTCACAATTTCATAGGTGAGAAAAGGGTTATTTTTGAACCATTCTAAACCTTTATCAATAGAAAAGGCATAAAATCTATCAACTCCCTTTGGAAAGTGGAAGACATCTTCAATGTTGTCTGGCTTGATGTCGAGGACAATATTTCCTGTCTTATTGTTTACTACCCTCTCATCAGGAACATAGTGTTGTGTGAGGGTCATGACTAGGTCTGAAGATAAGATGGATACAAGATGTGTTGTAGCGTTGACTAGACTTGAGAGCACAAGGGAGGTACAGTCAGCCGACCCTCCATTAAGATTGGCACACCTAGTGAGAAAATCATTCCAGTTCACATTCCCTATATTGGTGTTTGTGACCTCTCTTCTGAGATTCCCAACCCTGGAAGGAACATGGTATCCTTTGAATAAGTATTTCATTTCTGAACTAGCTATCATTTATGGCATTCTGCAAACAAACATGCAATTATCAGCCAACATTTATTGAAAAAAAAACTAGAAAACTAAGCAATCAAGTCTTAGTGAACCCGGGGAATCAAACCCAGAAGCCTAAAATCAGAAAAATAAGTTCTAATTTATCTTTTCATATTTTTGGAAATGTGGACATCGAAGACAAGATCCACCTCTGAATGCCTGAAAGGGAAAAAAGATGAAAGCTTAAAGGAAATGCAGGATTTAGGAGTTTCAGAGCGTGAAAATATGATGGAAATGTCAGTGTACGAAGGTGAAAAAGAACAAAAGGGTTTCGGAGGTGTACAAGTGAAGCTTCGGCATGTTGGACATGGAGGGTAGAGTTGGAGGCTGAAAGGACAAAAATGCAAAATGAGTGTTGATTTTTCCTTGTCTTCATCTTTGTGGAGTTTCAAAGTTTCGGTGTTTCTGAGTAGTTTCAGCGATCAAAATTTTGATCATCTGACAACCCTTATTAATTTCCTTGTTTTCTTGTTGAGTTTGAAGCTTCTCAAATAATTTGGCCTTTCAAGGAACAAACACTATGATTGATTGAGACTCAAGAAGAAACCCTAAACTAACCCTAAGATGCTCAAAACTAAGTGAGAAGAACAACGAAAAAAAAATTAAAAAAAATTGACCAAATGAAACCCTAACTAAACCAAGAGCGCAAAAAAACTAAGGAAATAAGAAAAAACTCAAACCCACAAAAGGAAAATAGACCAAGATGAATCCCTACCTGCAAATCATAAGGGTAGGAAGATAATTCTACAATGAGCTCTAAGAAATGGATGTGAAGCGCACGATCAATCACTAGCTGATAAATCATAAGAAAATGAATGTCAAAGGCATAAAAGTAAGCTCAAAGCTTGGAAGAAAAATTTTTAGAATGAAGAAAAATAAGCCCTTCATGAATTTTATAAACCCCAGACTGAATGATGTCATCATTGGGTTTCACACTTTTAGACGCCAAAAATGTGAAGCCCATGAGTCATGCATTGTTAGACTTTTGATGGCTAAAATTCTGAGAGGAATTTATCCTTAGAGTGCAAGGTTTCAAGGTTTTGGCATTTCAGACCTTCAGACCTCCAATGAACACTGAAAGTCTGAAATTATAAAAACCCCTCTAGGGAAAGGTTTTGCTTGGAAAATTCAAACCCAGGAGACTGAACTAGGGAACCAAAGACCAAAAAAGAACAAAATAAGGAAAAAAAAGAAGGGGGTCCCCATGGCCAAGTGGCCAAAATGGGGTATGTGTTGTGGAACCACAAAAAAAACCTTGGGTAAAGAAATTATGAACTCATGAAGCATTTCAAACTCTTTCCCAAAGAGTCAAACTCTAAGACATAAAAATGTCAATTTAGTCAACAATAATTATTAGATATGTCTTTGTGCCTATTGTCTCTCTACCCTTCCACTAGATGCACTTCTCATCTCTTTAAAACACCTCTGAACATTATTTGAAGTAGTTCATTTTGTTGAACCCCAATTTTTTTTATATATCCTCTCTATATCTTCAATTTTAAGCTTGTGGCCATCTACTTTAAAAGTGTTATAAACCACCCTAACATGATTAAAACTTGGCCATGCAATCCTATTACATGGAAATAATTTTACAAACCACTTAGTCTCTACTCTCCCAAGGAATTTGATATTTGATACCTTACCTTGAATAATTATCCATCAACATAAGTTGTCTTTTTCTATTATCCCCATCTGAGGAATGACCAACAATAGGTCCCAAATTATTTTCCATGAATCTCTTCCACAAGAATTCATTTTTTTCCCATTGTCAACAAACAAAATTTGCATTAAACCTATTGCATATTGGATGACCAACCACATACAAATGAGGTATCTTTTCATGTAAATGGTTTCAATAATAACACATGAACCTGCTGACTGTAGTGAATGGAAGCAAAATGAGCAAGTTTGGGAAATTCTTCAGAAGGGGAATTTTGTTGCGTATATGGAGAATCTTTGTGGGGGAAACCCTGCAATTACCAGTTTTTTCATGCATAATTGGAAGAAAGGGAGGATCCATTTCAATAATCAATGGATAGATATAACTGAGGAACTTATTGCAGAGGCCACTGGTCTTCCTATGAATGGCATGAAGTTCTATTGTGACCATAGTTATTCTGATAAAGCGTATGAGAGGTTCCGAAAGAATGAGGAGGGTGATGATAGACTTGTGAAGAAGGTAGGAGGTTTCTTCAGTACTGCTAATATCAGTTGCCCATGGCATTTTGTTTTATATGCATCTATCTTTTATCTTACCCTTGATGGGATATTTACTAGAGCCTACGGGCATCATTTTGTTATCCTGAATTATTTTAGGCATAATAAGGAAATGAGTATCCCTTTCTATCTTACGATCTCTCTGAATGTTACTATGAGGGAGTTTCAGAATGACCCTTTTGGGGATCATGCCTCTCACCAAGGTTTAATGGTTCTCATTAATAATGTGTTAAAAATGAGGAAAATGGACAAAATTGTTGGTAAGGGTAAAATAATTAACGATGTGGAGACTGAGGATGAAGAGTCAGGAGAAAGATTTGATGATGATACTAAGTATGAGATGAACACTATTAGCACCAGAGGTATGGGAAGTTTGAAGGGTAGTTCCTCAAAGATTTCTAAGAAAAAGTTGGAGTATGAGGAGATGAACCCTAATTTAGAGGGTTTCAGAACTGAAGATGAGGAAAACCCCAAAAGCCAGAGAAAAAGGAAATTTGGTCTTAAGAAAAAGCCCTCAGTCATCAAGAAACCAAAGAAGAACAAGGGTATCCTCATATCCTCTGACGAGGAGGACCCTGTTCATGAGATTCTAGAGAAAAAGGAGAAGGTGGAGAAAGATAGGGATAACACTCAGAGTAAGGTTGAGGAAAAAGAGGTTAGTATTTAAGACAAGGCTAATACTAACACTATAGGGAACACAAAGGAAAGCTTCAACATTGGCTCAGACCAGAAAGATAGCATCCTCTCTTTTAAAGGTTTATGGCTACCATGGCATAGGATACTATGAATATGAAGACTAAAATTAAGGAACAAGGTAAGATTGTGAGTATGATTAAAGTTACTACCTTTGGGGAAGAGTCTATGGCTACCAGCTTGAAGAATTGGACTGAAGCCATTAACAAAGGTGAAGCCTTTGGGGAGCTAGGCACTAAAGTGTTGACTATGGAGGATAAGATTAAATAAATGAACAAAGAAGTAGAAGCCAGCAATATTGAGGTGTGCCTGTCCTCTTTGAAAGGTAAAATGGAGAAAATGGATTTGATGGTTAAAAAAATTTGTGAGAAAATCCTTAATATTCTGAAAGTTTCTGTTGAGCAATGCAAGAATCTGATGGAGAGACTTGAGGCTAATAGAGGGGAGGAGATTAAGGATCCCAAAGAGGGGCTGGGCTCTGTTATCCACACTCATGCAAGTATAAAGAAGAAAGACACGGACCTCAAAGACCTCAGACTCTTAGTGGATAATATGGAGCTTCTCGCGGAGCAAGCGAAAGATCTGATGGAGACTATCTAGCTCCATGTGTGTTGTCTTTTGTTTTTGCGTTGTCTTTTCCTCTCAGGTTGTCTATTTCTGCTTTTTGGGTTTACAGGGCCTAGGGTCCCTGTTTCTCTTTTGTCTTGTCTTTTGGTAGTTGACTGATCAGCTTTGTTTATCTTTTGATCTTTTGTACAGGTTTTAGGACCTTTCAAATCCTGCTTTTACTTAATCAAAACATTGTTCTTAAAAGAAACAGTTATGATATCATAGCCTTCAAATCCCTCACCAATTTTCACCAAGAAATGTGATTGACATTGATGTTCTTCTTTATTACCACAAAAACCCACCAATGTATCACTTTTTTCTACCCACCTAACATACTTTTTCACAACAGTTAATCTTCATTAAGGTACACAAGGATTGAGCCATCTATACCATGTTTGGTTTTATAAGAAGCATACACTTTTTCCTACTACCTCAAAAATGTAGTTGCGCTCCCCCAGGATGTATGCCAATGACTTCCTAACTTCCCTCACAGTTGAAGAAATTAAAGGACCATCCAATTAAAGCTTATAAAGTTATGTAATCTAGGACCTCCCCATAACTTGGTCACATCATAGAGGGATTTAGTAGATGTACTATATCTTCTCCCTATCTTTGGATGCATCAACTTGTGAAAGATATCCTTGAAAAAATACCAAACTACATCTTTGCCTTGTAATTTTACTTGTTTATGTGCCTCACACACATCCTTGCAAAACCTAAAGACATCCTTCATTTTTTTTATTCAAAAAACTTCTCCTTTAGTTATCTCATTCTAATAGAGAGTATATAAACCTTTGTCTTTTTCCACCAAAGAGCTCACACTGTTGACCTTTGGCTAGCATTTGAAACCCTAGTAGCTATTCTAAGTTTGTTTTGAGTCAAATAGTCTAGTCTTCTCCCTCTCTTTGTATCCCTCCCATGTCTTTATTGGCATACCTTGATTCACGATATAAATGCATCCTAAATTCTTTGAATTCTATAATCATTTTGAAAAAGATGTATATCAATGATTAAATTGGGATCCTTGTCTACTAATCCCTCTTGTAATGAATATGCATATATGTGCCATCAATATGATATCCATTACCCTCATAACATACCATCATCTAGGTATGCTTCTCTATGGACCATAATTTTCCACCCCTTTGATCATCCATTAGGACCCTTGTGTTTAATCTCTCCCCATTTCTATTAATATGGGAATACCAATTACCCCAACATTGTAGCATCAATGATGATAACTGGCCTTTATTATGATGATAAAAAGAATAATTAAGCTTATCATATTTTCTCTCTTTATCTCTTCTTTCTCATCGTGATGATGGTTCACAAAGTGTCACCCAAATCGTCAATACAAAAAGGTTTTTAACACATTTTAATCTAGAAAATAAAGTGAAAACAAGCAAGAAAAATAAATAATATACAAATTCCAATAGATCTCATTCAAAATATAATTTAAAATTGTGTAGTTAAAACACCTTAAGTAGAAGTATTTGTACTTGTAGAACTCCTATGTAATACAATGATGATGATGGGGCTAAGAACCTAGTCAAACTTTGTTGGTACTTATCATTGGTAAGATTCTTGGGTCTCCCAATTGTGCCACTACTTTAAACAATTGTATCATGTGAAGCCTCATCTATAGTAGTGATGTGCTTCTTTGTTTTTATGTGTTCATTTAGATAACTAGCAATATTACCACTTTTGGGCATCAAATAAAACCATTTATTTCATCGTGTACATTCCACTCTTACTTTTTTCTTATACTCATAGCTTTCAAGTGTTTCTTCCACCACCTTGATCAAATTAGGCTCTTGTGTCTTGTTGAGATCATCTAGAATTTTAATTTCTTTCTCAAATTAAAATTGATCTCTAACCACTGTTGTTTATTTCTCTATGCTACTTGAATGTTTTTCATCATTTTGCTCCATTAAAATGTGAAGTTAATGGGACATTTTTTCATCATAGAATGTTTATGAAGTTACGCACTACCATGGATACTTCCCCTATTCCATAATCAGTTCCACAACTTTCACAATGGATCTTTATTTTAAGTTCTCCCTTTTTTTAATATACTTTGAGAGTAAGTTTATCCTAGACAAATTCTTCCATCAAACTATTCACTTTCAAATTCCAAAAATCCAATACATTAGGATGAAAAAAAATGCTTTATTTCACTAACTCGAACCCATCTCCAACTCTTGGTTGTTTACACGTACCTTCCTCCACCCTCTCTCTATTATTTTGAGGGGTTGGTGTACTTTCCACTATATTTGAATCTAACATTTCAACATCCAATGTGTCATGTTTCCTCTTAATTCCTATAAATATTATTGTAGCTTTCCTTTTTTTCTCTTGCTTTATATTTAAAGGATGCCCAAGCCCGCTAATAAAATTGAATGGATATAGTTCATCATCCATAATTTCATGATGGATCTCAACAATTGTATAACCATTTTGATAAATGGTTGTCCCAACAATGAAAATTTATTCACCGGTAACAATTACATATTCCATATCTACCATTAGATCCATCTACATTTCAATCCACACGTACCTATCAATTGGTTAAGTAATAGATAAAATTATAATAAAAAATCAAAAGTCTAGTTATAATATTGCTATGAAATGATGTATACCTTCATCATAGTGCATCCATAAGTAAATGAAAAAAGAAAGCAAGCCAAATTTACAGATTTAGGTCATTTGTAGGTCATAGTAACTTGCGATTAGATAAAGCTAACAAATAAGTGATCAATGATAACCCTAAAGTATGGGTTGAATTGGTGAAGATAATCAAGGAAGACAAAGAAGTACTCACATATAGAAAATGTGTGGGCATTGGTTGAATAAAGATATAGAGAGCACTATTTGGGGAATGAAAATAGTACCAGTCTCTAAAAATTCTAGAAATATCCCTGTAATCGGGTTTTCAAGGATCTGTAGTGCCTGAAATAACATCAAAATCTCAACCACAAAGAGATATGTTAGGCAGTTAATATTCCCAATATCGAAAGAGGAAAAAAATAAACATCATGCATAATCATTAATTCAAAATGAAATCAATTAAAAAACACATGAATATGCAAACGAAGAGTCCTCCTTCGTTCTTCTCCTTCTTTATGCAATGTGGGCTCTCAGAAATGAGTACTCGATGTGACATCATTAGAATTCAAAGCAATTGTAGTTTTAAAATTAAGAGAATTATCTCTCTATTTAGAAGAATTTTGGGGGTTCCAGTTAAGATTTCATTATTGGTGGGACTGATTGCATGTGATTGAAAAGTTAAGCTCAGAGTGAGTGGGAGTTTAACTCAATTGATTGCCTGTCAACAAAATAGATTCATCTATTAAGAGGATAGATTCAAGAGGTGATTGAATTGATTGCAGACTTAACTGATGAGGTGGTATAAAAGACTAGATAGATTAAATAGATAACTGATTTGATTGATCAGTTGGGAGAGAGATTATGGAGTCAGAAGGTGTGATTGAGAAGTTAACTAAAACTCATAATTGGAAGGATAAATATGATTAAATAAATTTAAAAAATATATATTTATTTGCACATGTGGGAATATATAAATAAATACTTATTTATTTATTTTTAGAGGAATATTTAGGTTAGTTAATTAAATATTATTTATTTAATCATGAGTGGGAAATTGATTATTTTTAAAGAGAGGTAAACGCTTTGACCTGGAGCTATAAACCAATGAGGCCTCAAATGAGGGACCTCATCCCCAATGGGATTTCAACCTTAATATAAAGAAAAACAACACAACAACTTAACCATTACAACATGCCACTATTGGCAAGTAGGAAATTGATTTAATTATTACAAAAATGTAATAATAAGAATGAAGTACTAATTAAATAATATGATTATTAAATTAAATATAATGACATAAGAAATAATTAAATAACATTAATTATTTAATTACTATATAGATGAATAATTGATGAAATATTTAATTAGACATTTAATAATTAAGTAATTAATTAAAATCACTTAATTATGAATTTATAAGAAAATGATGATTTTGAATTTTGAATATAGTGGAAAGTGTTAGAATGAATTTAGAATAACTGAGAGGGGAGGGGTGAATCAGTTATCCTTAGGTCTAGATGTAGAAAATAAAACTTTTTGTATTTCAGATCTACTCGGTAGCAGTAGCATATGTCAAAAACTTTAATCATGCAGTTTACTGTCTAATGTAATTATCTTGTAGAAACATAACAGTAAAACAAACCATAAGCATTCACACAAGTTGACACAAGTATTTAACATGGAAACCTAGTATGGTAAAAACCACCAGTAACATGCTACCAAGTTTCACGCTTCTGAAGTGAGCTCTGTGAGGAGCCAACCCTGTTAAAGGTTACAATAACACACTGTTAGGTGTGACCTGGTTAAAGGATTTAATCACCCTGTCAGGAGTGGCCTTGTTAGAGGACTTAGAACATTCCACCTGAAAGTCACATTGTTAGAGGATTTATACAAATGACTGTTAGTTCAACCTTGTTAAAGGATTTAACTGATACAATGGTTAGAAAGTAATCAGCAGTTGTGATCTGATACATACAACTTACTTTGCAAATTCAGATCCAATTACAGCTCTGATGTTAACTTACTAGATGGCCTGCATTGTCATTAAAATCTTTTGATCTGCTTGGAAATCCGTCAAGCAATCACACATGCAACTCTATGCTTCTGTATTCATCCTTTTGTGCTTGATCATGCCAATCAGTAAATCAACTATGCAATCCTCTTTCATACAAACATCCACTTTCACATTTAGCAGCACACTCAATGAATAACCCCCTGAGGTTATCATATACCTCTTTGTCTAGGTCAGATAAATATTTTGCCGCTTAATCAAGATCGTAGATCTTAGGTTAGGTCAGATCCAATGGATCATTCCATTATTGCATTACATTTACTTCTCCAAAGTAGTCTTTAATTAAATCTTGAAACCATATATTAATTATGGTTACCCATACATTAAATGACATGGATAAATCTTTAATTAACATTACATATCCCAATAAAATTAACTAAGTCGGCCAAAGATCTCAAATCTCATCATTAATCCAATTATTGTAAGTTGGCCAACATCACTGTTTTCACTTGGAAATTTCACTGGTGCTCGACACTGAACAAACTTGCTCGTCACAAACAACTTCGCTCGGCACAAGCCAAACTTGCTCAGCACAGAACAGCCAAAAAAACTATCTTTGAAAGATAAACAACTAATTACTTAGCCAGAGTGCCAACTGATCAAGTACCCTTTTATTTGCCTTAACTCAACCATTCACTTGGTCTTATTGTTAAATATTCTTCATCAACAATAGATATGGTACTCAAATAGATAACAATAGTCTCACCAGTTAAGGTTTGACAGCAATGACAAAATAACAATTGCTTGCAATGTCACTTTATAACAATCTCCCTCTTTGGCATTGATGGCAACACAAAACATTAAAACAATGATTTAACAAGCATAGTTACCATACAATCCAAAAAGTCACCTGTGTTCCTTGATATGAACAAATCTTCATTAATGTCTTTAGCTCCATTCTGATTCTCATATGTAAAACATTTCTCCCTTTGTGTCTGTAATCACACTATAATCATTTGTGTCTAATCATCTGTAGACTCCCTCTGAGTAGATAATTACTTCAACATTTTCAATAGTAACTTCTTCCTCTATATACTGCTTCCTTTATGTAATCTAATCTCTTCTAGGCAATCTCTCCCTCTAGGCAATCTAATCTCTTTCTCTAGGCAATCTCTCCCTCTTTGACAACAATGCCAAAGATGTTGATATCTTTATCATGTAGATCTTCAGTATCATGTTGATCATGTCATCTTGATTATGACTGATTTTCTTTTCTGTCCTTATCCAACTTCACAACTTTAGTCAGTAGCCTAAAGTGTGACTTATTGTGCATCAATGTATCAAGTATTCTGAATGTAATATTTCATGCAATAGTACCATACAGAACTTAATTAGCCTCAGTTAGGAGAATCACCCCCATTTTACCTCGTAGATACTCATGAGAATCCTTGGGTAGTGCCTTTGTGAATATGTCTGCTAATTGTTCTTTAGTGTTCACATAATCCAATCTCACTTCTTTATTCTGAACTAGCTCCCTCAAGTAATGATACTTGATAG
>MU227685.1:348949-371389 GCA_018584345.1 Thuja plicata
GCCTTTGTGAATATGTCTGCTAATTGTTCTTTAGTGTTCACATAATCCAATCTCACTTCTTTATTCTGAACTAGCTCCCTCAAGTAATGATACTTGATAGCTATGTGCTTTGTCTTTGAGTGCATAATAGGGTTTTTTGAAATATTAATGGCACTCATTTTATCACAATATATGACAACCAATTTAGTGATTTCTTCCTTCATACCTTTCAATAGTATCTTCAACCACACAATGTTAGAACAGTTGACTGCTGCTGCCACATACTCGGCTTCAGCTATAGATTGTGAGGTGCAGTTATGTTTCTTTCTTTTCCATGAGATCAATCTCTTTCCTAAAAGAAATTCTCCACCAGTAGTGCTTTTCCTACCATCAACATTTCTAGCCCAATCAGAGTTAGTGTAAACTCTGAGTTCAAAATTGTCATTCTTCTTGTAGTATAGACCATAGTCATCAGTTCCTTTCAAATATCTTAGAATCCTTTTTACTACCATCATGTGAGTTTCCTTGGGGTTAGCAAAATACCTTGCAATAATTCCAACATCTAGGGAAATGTCAGGTCTACTATGTACAACATATTGTAGTTTTCCAATCATTGATCTGTAGAGAGTTTGGTTCACTTCTTTTGTGTCATCATCTTTTTTCAGCTTCTGTCCAGTAGCCATGGGTGTACTCACTGGTTTGGATTCTTCCATTCCAAAAGTTTTTAGTATCTCCTTGATATATTTAGATTGAGTGATATAGATACCATTCTTCATTTGATAAATTTGTAAACCAACAAAGAATTTTATTTCACCAAACATAGACATCTCAAACTCAGTTTGCATCTTTGTTGCAAATTTTTGGCACAACACATCTTTTCCACTAAATATGATGTCATCTACAAAAATTTCAGCTAATAATGTATCTGTTCTTTGCTCTGTCTTTAAGTATAGCTTGTTGTTGTCATTGGTTCTTACAAATCCAATCTTGATCAGATAATTGTGTAATCTCTCATACCATGCTCTTGGCACTTGCTTCAATCCATATAGTCCTTTGTACAATCTGCAAATCATATTCCTTTTGTTTGGGTCAACAAAACCATCAGCTTGCTCAATATACACTTCTTCTTCCAAGATATCATTGAGAAATGCAGATTTCACATCCATCTGATAAAATTTGAATCCTTTATAGGCTGCATATGCAAGTAAGGTTCTGACTCCTTCCAATCTTGGAACTAGGGTGAATGTTTCACCATAGTCAATTCCTTCCTCCTGTGCATAACCCTTGCATACCAGTCTAGCTTTGTTTCGTGTCACATCTCCATGTTCATTCAGTTTATCCCTGAATACCCACTTTGTACCAATTACATTTTTATCCTTCGGCCTAGGTAAAAGTGTCCAAGTCTTGTTCTTCTCAATTTGTTAAATTTCCTCATTCATTGCCTTTATCCGATCTTCATTTTCTAAAGCATCTTTCACTGTTTTGGGCTCAAATTCACATAACAGACATGTGCCATTTTTCAACTTACTTCGTGTCATAACTGCAGAATCCTTTGATCCAATGATTTGAGTAGAATTGTGGTGTCTCCTCACATATTTTTCTAGATTAGGCTCATATCTTTCTTTAGATTCATTATTTGTATTCAATTCTGGTTGATTTCGTGACTCGACATCTCCATCAGATAGCTCAACATTTACTTGTTGTTGCTTGGCAACTCCACTCTATGACTCGGCAGCTGCATGTTGTTGCTTGGAAGTAGCCTCAGGTAATGTATTAGAATCTTCCTCATCTAGATATATGAATGATCTATAGCTTTCAGGCTCTTGTGTACTTTCAGCTTCATTCCTTTCTGCAAACTCATCAATTCTAACATTTGAACTTTCCACAATTTTGTTAGTATTTGAATTAAAACATTTGTATGCTTTGCTTTTCATTGAATAGCCAAGGAATATACCTTCTTCACCTTTAGCATCAAGTTTTCCATTTATGTGGTCCTTCAGTATAAAACATTTGCTTCCAAATACTTTAAAGTACTTTACACTAGGTGCATAACCATACCAAAGTTCATAAGGTGTAGCATTTGTACCTTTCTTGACTTGTACTCTATTTAGGGTATAGACTACAGTACTTATAGCTTCTTTCCATTATTTTTGTGAAACATTCTTCTCCATCATTAGCGTTCTTACACAGTCCATGATAGATTTGTTCATGTGTTCAGCAATACCATTTTGTGGAGGAGTCCTAGGTGCGGACATCTGTCTCTTTATGCCTCGGTCATTGCAGAACCTGTTGAAATCATTAGAAATAAACTCTCCACCTCTGTCAGATCTTAATTATTTCAAAAAATTTCCTATTTCCTTTTCTACGTTAGCTAAGTACCATTTAAATAACTGGAATGCATCAGATTTTTCCTTGAGAAACATTATAGTCATCATCCTTGAATAATCATCAACAAATAGAATAAAGTATCTAGCACCATAGTATCTTCTTTCTTAATGGGACCATAGAGATCAGTATGGACTAATTCCAGAATTTCCTCTGAAATATGTGTTTTACTCTTGAAACTAGACTTAGTCATCTTTCCTAGTTGACATTGTTTACACATTGCATTCTCAGATTTCTTTAACTTAGGTAGCCATCTAACCTTTTTAAATTTACTTATGCTTACCAAGTTATCAAATTTTACATGACACAACCTCTTATTCCATAACCAAACATCATTATACTGTGCAAACAAACATGTTTCTTCAGATAAATCCAGATAAAATAAGTTACATTTAGTCCGATCACCACTTCCAACTAATTCTCCAATAGAATCATAGATCTTTGCTTTTTTATGATGGAACTCAACTCTGTAACCAGAAGTGTTCAGTTGTGCAACACTCAGCAAATTGTATTTAAGATCATCAACCCAATACACATTATCACATCTGATTTTGTCAGTCAAGTTAATCAATCCTTTACCTTTGATAAGACATGGTGCATCACAAATTTTACATATCCTCCTTTGCATTGGTTTAGGGTTTCAAACTTATCCTTATCACTAGTCATATGATGGGAACAACCATTGTCAATGATCCAACGATCACTTTTGCTCATATAAGAGATTAATGCAGTTTTCTCATCATCATCATCAGAATCTTCTTTCATTGCAACATAAACAACTTCTATATCATTGTCATCAGAATTGTCAGTATTATTGTCAGAAGTTTCTTCAGCAATTTAACAAGATTTCTTACCTTTGTCTTTGTAATCCTTATATTTCCTAAAGTCTCATTCATCCTTTCTGTCTTTGTATTCTTTGTATTTGTTGTCCTTTCTTTCATCTTTTTCATTCTTATCAAGACGTCTAGTAGCTATATGACCAACTTTATTGCATGAAAAACAAATAATAGGAAGTTTACCTCTGTATTTTCCTTTTCCTCTAGATAGCCTTTTTGCCATAAGTGCTTCAAGTTCTTCAAGATCATCATCAGTAGTGTTACTATCACTGTTCACATGTTTCTTTCCTTTCTTTGATTTATTGAGAACCAATTGTGATCTAAAAGTTGAATCAATACCTTGTGGATTATAGTTATCATAATTTGACATTTTAAATGCAGTGGGTCTGCCTATCATATTTTCCATATTCAGATTATTGTTAGGAGTACATCTCAATTCTTAAATTGCAGAAACTCTAATAGCATATATAGGAAGTAAAGTTCTCAGTACCTTGCTCATAATAGTGTTCTCATCTATTGTTCCATTAGCTCCTCTAATGGCATTTACAACTTCTTTCACTCTACCATAATATTGATTAACATTTTCACCTTCTTGCATTTTCATCTCATCAAACTTACCTCTTAGACTTTCTGATTTCGCTCTCATCACATTTGTGTCTCCACCATAGATAGTTGCAATTTTATCCCACATTTTCTTTGCATTTGTGCAACTCTTTATATCATCAAACTCTGAATAGCTCAATGAGGAGGCAAACTCCAACATTGCTTGATTGTGCTCTTTCTTTTCTCTTAGTTGTGCAACTGTGAGAGGAGTAGTAGGTGATACATAGTCATTTTCAATAAGTCACTTAGCATCATCTCCAATACCGGCCAGATGCAGTTTCATCAAAATCTACCATGCAGGGAAGTTATCTTTGTTCAGCTTAGGAACCTCCTTCTTATACATCTTGATCCTTTCACTCCAAGTACCTTCAAACTATTTTCAGGAGACCAAAGCTCTGATACCAATTGTTAGAATGAATTTAGATTAACAAAGAGGGGAGGGGTGAATCAGTTATCCTCAGGTCTAGATGTAGCAAATAAAAATTTCTGTATTTCAGATCTACTCAACAGCAGTAGCATATGTCAACAACTTTAATCATGCAGTTTACTATCTAATGTAATTAGCTTTTAGATACATAATAGTAAAACAAACCATAAGCATTCACTCAAGTTGACACAAGTATTTAATGTGGAAACCCAATATGGGAAAAACCACCAGTAACATGCTACCAAATTTCACTCTTCTGAAGTGAGCTCTGTGAGGAGCCAACCCTGTTAAAGGTTACAATAACACACTGTTACGTGTGACCTGGTTAAAGGATTTAATCACCCTGTCAAGAGTGGCCTTGTTAGAGGACTTAGAACATTCCACCTGAATGTCACCTTGTTAGAGAATTTATACAAATGACTATTAGGTCAACCTTGTTAAAGGATTTAACTGATACAATGGTTAGAAAGTAATTAGCAATTGTGATCTGATACATACAACTTACTTTGCAAATTCAGATCCAATTACAGCTCTGATGTTAACTTACTAGATGGCCTGCATTGTCATTTCAATCTTCTAATCTACTTGGAAATCCATCAAGAAATCACACATGCAACTCTCTGCTTCTATATTCAGCCTTCTCTACTTGATCATACCAATCAGTAAATCAACTATGAAATCCTCTTGCATACACACATCCACTTTCACATTCAGCAACACACTCAATGAATAACCCCCTAAGGTTATCATAGACCTCTCTCTCTAGGTTAGATAAATATTTTGCCGCTTAATCAAGATCGTAGATCTTAGGTTAGGTCAGATCCAACGGATCATTCCATCATTGCATTACATTTACTTCTCCAAAGTATTCTTTAATTAAATCTTGAAACCATGCATTAATTATGGTTACCCATACATTAAATGACATGGATCAATCTTTAATTAACATTACATATCCCAATAAAATTAACTAAGTCGGCCAGAGATCTCAAATCTCATCATTAATCCAATTACTGTAAGTCGGCCAACATCACTATTTTCACTCGGCAATTTCACTGGTGCTCGGCACTGAACAAACTTGCTCGTCACAAACAACTTCGCTTAGCACAAACAACTTTGCTCAGTACAAGCCAAACTTGCTCGGCATAGAACAGCCAGAAAAACTGTCTTTGAAAGATAAACAACTAATTACTTAGCCAGAGTGCCAACTGATCAAGTACCCTTTTATTTGCCTTAATTGAACCATTCACTTGGTCTTCTTGTTAAATCTTCTTCGTCAACAATAGATATGGTACTCAAACTGATAACAATAGTCTCACCAGTTAAGGTTTGACAGCAATGACAAAATAACAATTACTTGCAATGTCACTTTCCAACAAAAAGACGTTGATTAATTAAATAATAAAGGTTATTTATTAATCTCATAAGAATGTTAGTAGAGTCATTGTGTTAGATAAACTAACCATTTTATGTGTCTACACTCCCATATGATACAATGGGTTCCCCTACACATATCTATACCATGCTCTGGAAACACATAGCATAGTTATCTGGACTGGATAGATTCTAATCTAGTTTGTGTCTAGTTTCAGCCTAAGATCAAATTTATAATACATATATTCCTAGTATAAGTGGAAAATAAAAAAAATTGTGCTAAGATTTGTTCCCTATTTTTTTGGGAAGGAGGAGATTCAAAATTCCTTGATTAAAGAGGAGATAAGACAAGGTTTTTGTCTATAAAAGGGGTGAGGAATGCAAAGTTTTACATCTAATAGCAACAATTTATTGTGAGTTTTTATAAGGAGAAGTATTCTCTAGGAAGCATTTAATTTTCTATATATTATAGATGTGGGGAGAACAATGTTGATAGCCAATTGTGAATGTTCTTCAAGTTGTAAGATGAATCACTATTGCATGCGATCAAGCAGGTAATTGGGCCAATTTCATCCAGTCACTGCCACAACATAGACTTATTGGATTTTTTTTACCACGACTCTTGAAACCTTTGGAGCATGTTACCATGCATCAAGAATATCAGATGCAATGTTGCGTGATGAATATAAACATGTTGTTATAGTGGCCATGATATAAATGAATATAGACCATAAAAAATGGCTTATTGTTGGAGTTCCTAATGTTGAAGTTGTGGCCAAGAAGAAGAAAGTTTCTTAGGATCTGACTCTATTTCATGAAGGACTGGCCAATCTAGACATTACTCCATTTTCCAAATTTGTAGAAAACAATGGCAATCTTTTCTTTGCGTCTCAGCTTGAGAGGAACAATGTATTGGTTGATGGTTACCTTACCATGGCTAAATGGATGTACTAATAATCAACATGTAAGGTAGATACCCCCTTTGGTAGTTACTTATCTATAAATAAAAGATTTTTTACCCAAATTCTCATCAATAGTGGAAAATATTCCTTCTAAAACCCCTTTGAATGCATTAAAAAAAATAAAAATAGTCCATGATCTCTTTAAATAGTCATATTTCTTTATATTTTTAAGTTATTTTATTTACTGCATATTCTCACAATGTGCATCTAATTGTAGTAATTTTCATCATAGGAATGAGAGATAACATATTATGTAACCTAAGTGGCAGTCCCTCTTTCCCTCATAATTTAATGTTAGATGGAAATGATGCTTGCAGGAACGTGGGATATAGATCAAAGTGTTAGATGATATCAGGTGTCTGCATCCCCTCGTTGTGGGTGATTAGAGGATAAAAAGTGCTAAGGGAATGCAAGGTGTGTGTTAAGTAAATGTACTTGGAAGTATCCCACAGTCCCTCACAATTGAAAATAATGTTAAGGCTAAGGTCGAGGGCATACAAGATAGAAGAAGAAAAGTATAAAATACTTCCCACATCTCCTCGTGTGATGAAGTGTTTCAAGAGATGGAGAAACAATAATCCATGATGCAAATAGGTGTAAGGACAATATAACCCCACATTCCCTCATGGTGAGTGACTACAACATGAATGATCCAAGGGATTATGAGGTAAGAAAAAATGAATTATGAAATGCCTCCCATTGTCCCTTGTGATGTCAAGCAAATGGATGAAGAGTGTAGAGGGATTCCACAAGGTGAAGATGTTGTGAAGAGGAGTTATCCTGCATTCCCTTGAGTTAGTTGGTGATTTCAAGAAATAGACCGAGGGGTTGCAAAGTATTGAGATGATAATCAAAAGAATATTCCCTTGTTAGATTAAAACAAGAGTGAAGCTAAAAATGAGAATGTTTTATGTTACTGAGTTACAATTCAAAGAAGCTCAGAAGTGAATATTTTGTAGTTATAGCTATAAAATGGACAAGTGGATGGAATTTTCTTTTGATATTTTTGGATGTTCAACAAATCATAGTTTTTGCAAAAAGGGGAAAATTCAGGCAATTCAAGAACAAAATAAGGATCAAATTAGTTGAAGGGGAGGATATTTGCAGTTTGGTAAGAGGAGAATGATTGTGCAAATGGGAAATCAAAACCTAGTTGTGAAAAATCCATATATATAAGAGAATATCAAAATGAGTCTACCGCAGATAGATATGTACATATACATGATAGCTTAATAATATAAAGGCTGGGATTCTGAGATTTAATCTAAAAATTGAAAGCTGGAAGTGGAAAAGGAACATAAATAATATTGCGCATCTGTGATTGAAATCAGTGCAGGTTTCCTTGATAATGGCTTGAAGTTGTAGGTTTCCTTCCACTTCGCTGCTCACTCGCTATTTTCAAATTTTAGAATATCAAAATGGATTTTTGGAATATCAAAATGGTCATTTCCCTGGGAACTTGATTTTAAAATTTAGAATGTAAAAATGAGTTTTCCAACTACTTTTATGTGCTTCTAGAAATTGTCGAATAAAAAATACCTCTTGATATTATTATTCCCCCATCAAATTTATAAATACCCCATGTTCCTATTATATTCATAATGTATTGCATCATATTTTTTGAAAATCAAACCCCCCAATATAAATGCACATGGTAGTGTATTGCCTACCAAGTGAATCCCTCGTGCATTCACATCAAAGTCATGCACACATTAACATGATATAAATAGTGCTCAAAGTTATGCACACATGAACATGATATAAATAATGCATAAATGTTTCTATAATACATCTAGCTTGTACACCCAATAAATTCAATAAATTACTCACACCAAATAAACTATAAATAATGTCATGACACTTATAACACACCTCACACATTACAAATGGTGACAAAAGTTTGGTTGCGCCTTCAAAAGGAAAAATTAAAATAAAAAGACAAATATTCTATGCTATGATCCTTACTTTGTTTAGATAATGAGAACACTTTCCTTACAAACCTTTCATAATGCTTGGAATTGCACCTAATATTCAATATGGAATTCCTTAAGCCATATTCTTGACTCTACTCAAGCTTGCAAATATCTAACATCCTATGAAATTAGACCTACCGTATTTAATCCAACAATGAGGGATGAAATTATCAACACCACTACCTCTTATACTTGCCACAACACCCATTAATTATTTTGCATGTAGTATTTAGATAAAAAAAATACATGCACAAGGTCCTAAACTCATTATAAACACAAAGGGTAACATTTCTCCTTGAGAGGGAAAAATGATATGAGTGCAAATTCACATGCCCTCTTCAATAGATTAATTAATACACTTAGTATCACTCAACATGTACAACACAATATTAAAACTACACACAATAGAATAATCTCACTTTTATTAATTTTTTTACATGTAATCATGCAAATTATACTCAACTACATTGTGTAGTCCTACATATTGTTGCACATGTTGATGTCCGATTAGACCATATAGGCATGAGACATGGATGGTAAATGACCATGTGTTAATCTTATACAGGTGTGTTAGGAATAATAGTCCACCAACACAACTAAGAGGGGGGTTGAATCAGTTGTGAGACATATGATTAAACATTAAACTTTATACAAGGTGATCCCATTTCTCCTATTATCTTTTCTATAAAGGCAAAAAGTCTTGGGAGATCCATCAAAATATTGGTCTTGTCAGGTCAGATTTCAAGTCTCCAACCTTCCTCGGCTCTGCATAATTATTCTCATGAGCAATTTATGGATGATACTATTATGATGGGGGAGGCCTCTGTAATGGAAGCCAGGAACATGAAAAAGACCCTGAACAATTATACTAAAGGTTCAGGTCAATCTATTAACTAGGAGAAGAGCTCTCTTTTTTTCTGTAATACGCCTGAAGAAAGACAAAGGAAGATCTCTTCAATTTTGGGATGCAAGATAGGGAATCTTACCTCAACCTATTTGGGTCTTCCTCTTTTCCATAAACCTGATGATGCTTTATGGAATGGTATCCTTGACCAATTCCATAATAAGTTGGCATGTTGGAAAGGTGCTACTCTTAGCCAAGCTGGAAAAGTTCAACTTTTGAAATCTACTCTCCAAAATCTTCCAGTCTATACGCTCAGTCTCTTCAAAATACCTCAGAAATATGCAGACTTGATTGAAAAAATTCAAAAAAGATTTCTTTGGTCTGGAGATGAAGAGAAGAAGAGGTTAAGTCTTGTGGCCTGGGAAGTGGTGTGTAAACCAAAGAAGTGGGGTGGGCTTGGTATCAGAAGTATTAAAAATACAAATAAGGCATTGGTGGAAAAATAGTGCTGGAGAATCTTTGAAGAGGAGAAGGAATGGAATGCAATCATCAAGAGAAAATACCATTTAACTTCTTTGGAGGAAGTGCTTAGGGACCCATCAGAAATCAATGGCTCTTTCATATGGAATAGTATCAGGAAAGGTAGGGATCTTATCAGAAAAGGGATTAGATGGAAGCTGGGAAATGGCAGGAAAATCAATTTCTGGATAGATAAATGGCTGGAGGAAGAAGCCCTTAGTGACAAGCAGGAATGGATGCCAGTGATTCTGGATTGTAAAGAAATTGTTGGAGAGAAGGTTTTAGATTACTGGATCAATGATAAATGGGTGGACCTTAGCTCCTTTGATGCTTCCCTCAATATGGTCAATAAGTTTCTTACACTCTGGTTTGTTAGATTTAACAAACATGAAACTTTGATTTGGGGGCCGGAGGCTAATGGAAATTTTTATGTCTCTTCTGCTTCTGCCCTTCTTTTCTCAAAGGATAATCACTCTTCTAGCTGTCAGGTATGGAATAATAAACTTATTCCCAAAATTAATATGTTCTTTTGGCTACTTGTTCAGAACAAAATTCTTACAGTGGACAATCTTTGCAAAAGGGGTTTCAATATGCCTAACATATGTATCCTTTGCTGCTCTGAAGCTGAAAACTGTAACCATCTAATGGCTCATTGTTCTTACTCTTGTAAAGTTTGGAATTTTGTTTTCAATGTCTTCAACCTGGATTGGGTTAAACCTAATAACTTCCAGGATATGGTTAAACAATTGCACTACCCCCATAAGGGTAAAGACGTCAAAGATCTTTGGAAGCTAGTTCTGCCCCACTTTACTTGGAGAATCTAGAAGGAAAGAAACAACAGAATATTCAAAGAGAAAATATCATCCTATCAAGTAGTGGAAAATAGTATATGTAGATGTCTGCTGGAAAATTTCAAAAATCAGCTCTCTAGCGACTCCCCCTACAAGAACTCTCTCTGTATCACTGATATACATATGAACTCTCTAATGTAGAAAGGAAATAACTTAAACTTGAGGGAAAATACCAGATGGAGTGCACCTCCGAGTGGCTGGGTCAAAGGTAATTTTGATAGGGCAGCCAAACAGAATCCGGGGAAAGCTGGAGTGGGAGGTATTATAAGGGACCCTACTAGTAATTGTCTAGGAGTTGTTGCTGCCCCGCTGGGAGTTTAGACTAATTATATGGTGGAAGCCATGGCTTCCCTTCATGTGGTTACACTGGCCAAAGACAAGGGATTTTCTAAACAGTGGCTGGAGGGAGACTCTCTTAACATAATAAATTGTATTAAAGGCAATCATGAAGCTTCATGGACTATCAACCATATCATTGAAAAAATCAAATCTATTATGTCCACTTTCGAAGATTATCATATTTCCCATGTTTTCAGGGAAGGTAATATGACGGCTAATGGATTAGCTAATATGGGTGTACAATCTGATGTCATGCAATCATGGAGAGGGGGGCAGATCTTAAAATGGAGATTGTTAGTCTTATCAGGTATGGTAGGATTAACAATATTGAAGGAGTGATTAATAAACATAATTAATGATGAGGTCATCAATAATGATGAAATGTGATGTGAGCTGGCATTTGAAGGAAATAGGATTAATGAAAAATGTGACCCCGCACAGATTATGGGTGTTAATGAGCATTTTGAATCTGAATAATCACTATAGTAAAGCTTTCCAGGGTATTGCGTTCCAAACTTCTAAGTATCTACATTTTCAGAATGCAACGAGCATTATGGGGGTAGGTCTAAAGAGGGAGGATCCGATAGACTGCACCAAATGGAAATAGAAGAAGGTCTGGAAGAGGTTTAAAAAGGGAGGTGTATCACAGTATTTGAAGATCCATGGCTGGGATATGGAGATAACAAAAATATTTGCAGAGGGTTGGAAGGATGGGAAGGTTAACCTATGGGGGAAATATTTCACTCTTACTATGAGGGTTATCTCTGAAATCATGGGCCTTTCATGTGAGGGAATGAAATTTTACAGGGATAATAAGAGGGCAGGGACTCAAGCTTTCAAAATCTTTCCAAAAATAGAAGAAGAAGAGGCCCTTTTAAGCAAAGGGACGGGGGATTATGTTGATATAAAAAAAATTAAGTCCCACTGGGTAAAGATTATTACAGTGATGATCGAGTACTTTACTTTGGATGGTAGATACTCCAAAATTTATAATCTGCACTTTGTCTTGGCTAATCATTTTAGGCACAATAAAAAGGTTTTGTTTCCTTTTTATCTCCTGAGCTTGTTGCATAACAGCGATGGAGCATAGAAATAAATCGAGTAACCCGGTGCTCCATGTGGGGCTCATTCTATTGATCTCAGAGTATGCCTGTAATCAAGTCCTGGAGCCTATCCCCAAAAGGGTCAAAGGGAATTCTAGGCATGTAAAGTAGGAAAACAAAAAATAGAGTTTGAAGAAGAGGGTTAGAACCAAAAAGAAGGAAAACTTACAAAGGCAGGAGGAGATGGATGATGAAACCCTAAAGAATCAGGGTAATGATGAAGAGATTCAGAATGAGAAAAAGGAGGAAATGTCTATGACTGATCAAGAAGCTTGTGAGATAAACGATGAGATTCTAGTAAAGGAAAAAGAAGATCAGCTGAGTAAGGAGGATTCTCAGGCTGACAAGGAGGAAATGCCTATGACAGATGAGGAGGGCAAGGGTAATGATGTAGGAAACCAAGAGATGGAAGTTGAGGGAGACAAAAAAGAGGGAGATAATAAGGAGGAGAAAAAGAATGAGGATGAGGGAAAGGAGGATCAAAATGAGAAGCTAATTTTGAAGACTGATAACAGGAATAAGAAGAAACAGAGAATGGACCCCGATGTGGTTGGTTTTGATATTGATGATAGAATTACAAAAAGCAAAGAGGACTACGGTGCAAGAATGGAAGACTGGCTTAGTGAGGAGATGAAGATTATGAAGTAGCAACTGACTAAGATGCAGGAAGCTATGGAGCCTTTTAAGTCCAAGGTTAAGGAAATGGAGAAGATCTTGATGATTAAGGTAAATAATAGTAACAGAGATGAGGAGCTCACTGCTAGAGTTGACGCTATTGTGGAAGAAAAGATACAAGATATGAAAAAGCAAATAAGCCACAATGGGCACATGATACATGTCATTCTCAAACACAGCAATGAAGGGCTTCAAGTTTCTGTTCAGAACTTGAAAGTGTTATATGCCTACCTGGAAAGAAGTCTGCTGGAAAATACTACAATTACCATTGACGATAAGGTAGGAAGTTAGGGCCCAGGGTAAAGAACCTGAAGTGGTCTTAAAAGGAAAATCCTGGAGATCCCAAAAGAGATGCTAGAGTTGAAGGATTCCATTGACAAAATGGAAGAAATGCAAAAGGAGGTAGAGGAAGCCTACCAAAGAATGATGTAATTTTTTTTCTTCAGTTTTGGAATTTCTGCTAGAAGTTGTGCTAGAAATTGTGCTGGAAACTGTGCATTTTTTTGGCAGTTCTTTTCTTTCCTGTTTTGGGCTTGGGTGTTTGTTGGGGTCCTACCTTTTGTTCATTGCAGGCTATCTATGTTTGTATTGGGCTTATGATGCTTATCTCTAGTATTCTTTTGTAAAAGGTTTTGGGGTCCTTTCAAAACTTTTTTTTACCTTAATAAAAAACATTAAACTTTATAAACCAAAACTTCAAATCAAATGATAACATAGTAAATGCCAACACAATAAAACAATTATTTATTATCAAAGAAACCCTATTAAAGGTTAAACCCCGGTGGGAATTAGCACCCATAAATGATGTACTGAGAGTATAGTATCCTTGTTAAGAGATTTAGCCCTAATAGGAGCTTATTACAGCATTACAGTACACAGTCCCTATTAAAGGACAAACCCTGTTAGGAGTCAAGAGTAACAGTGGGCTCGTTACCCAGGCATAGTGCCTAAAGAAGGTTAAATCCACCCTCAAGTATTTACAATCTAAAAAAGTGTATATAGAAAATATACAATTCAGTGAACTGTCTGATAGAAACTGTCTTTGCTTGGTCAGTTCCAATGAAGTACAATGAACATATCCTCTGCTCTACATCTAGCAGTCAATCAAGCTTCGTAGCTTCCACACTTCTCTGCCTCCATCAATCACCTTCTCTTCATACATACACATCTTTTCACAAGAAAAGATCTCTCATATATACCCTATTACAATAATTGATTAGGTCAGCCAATTAAGCTTTCCTAATATTAAAATAAATATTTAACCCCTTGCTAAGATACACGTGGTACCTATTGTGTGTGTATTTATTGGATCTGCAAGCTGCAATACAACACTTCAATATGTCATTATATTAGTGGTTAAAACTTGAAAGATTGAAGGAAAAGCATATAGAAACCACCAAAACTGACATATTACATCGTATATAAGAAGAAAATGATAAATGTTATAATTACCATCAGATTTTGCATAAATTGGTGACATATACAAGCTTAGAATGGAAGATTCAATGAGAAATCAAACTAAATTGCAATGCAAAGTTCATTTTAATGCACCAAAGAAGGTTATAAAATTATGCAAAATTATGAACTAAGAATGCATTTAGATTTCTATAAAATTAGAGCAGCATAAGATTATATTTGAAATTCTAAGAATTGGGGGCCAATTGAGCTCAAAATTCAATCCTTTTATAGAAGAATTTGAGGAATGAGTGGTTGAGATTGATTTGTGAAGAGAGGTGGAGATTGAATCTTTGGTGATCCATGTGAGTGATCCAAGTGAGTGAACTCTCATTGGCTAATGGATTGACTTTCCATGTGCAAGTGAGGAGTTGTGATTAGATGATTTATTTAATTCCCTTTAATTAATTACTTTAGCCAAGTATTTAATTGTTTTGATTTGATTTAAATAGGTCAATCTAATTAATGTGAGTTAGTGATGAAATCACTTTGATTTTAGGAGAATAAATTGATTTTGATGAATTATGCCACTATTTGAATAATTGTCTTGAAATAATTAGGGGTATGATCATACTTAGGGCAAATAGGTTCTCTAGTTAGAGTAGACTTGTCGCGGGATCGAATCTGGTTCCACACAATCTCAAGTTAACGAGTGGGGTTAGTAGCATTGATTTGTAATGGGGGAAATCAATCAAATAACTACTAAGAATGAAACTATGAATAAAACAAACAATAAAGGAGGAATACAAATGAATGCAAACCAACAAAGCTCAAATCTTCTATTGTCTCTCTCTACTGCTTCTGAAACATTGTTTGTGTGGTGCTCAGTATTGGTGTGGGCAGCGTCTATGACTTGGGAGTGTCGAGAATATGATATTGAATATGTGATCGCAAGAAGGTTTGATGCTTGAACCAATCTGATAGAGTAATGGCGCACGTGAGCTTGAAATCCTGGATCCTTCAAATGGTTATGAAGGGTTGATTATATAGAATATGAAAATGATATGAATAGTTGAGATCAATCCCAAAGATAGGAGGATGAACGGTTGAGATCAAAGAGAACTGGAGAAGCCATTAGTAAACTCCACCTCTTCAACTGGGAGAGAGGAGATAGAGTTTAGTTAACTGAACAGCCGATTTTGAGTTACTTTTTGAACTGAAGAGGTAATTTGGAGTTACCTTTTTGAACTAAAGAGGTGGGTGGAGAATCTAAGTAATTAGAGATCTGATGAAGAGTTATCTTTTTGAACACCAAGAAAGGATTTAATTGAATATTTAATTCATTTTTACAATTAAAGTATTCAACATGTGAGATAATTAAATTATTTTTGGATTTTAGAATTGAATTGTTGAATGAAATTAATTTAATTTAATTGAAATTAATTTAATTAGAAGAATTAATTAATAAGTTTAAATCTTTCAATTTAAACTTTAGGAAATTGAATTTAATTAATTAATGAAGATTAATCAATTAAGGTTAATTAAATAAATAAAATTAATTATTTAATTAATTTTGGGGATTTGATTAGATGATTTGGGGAATGAATTTAGAGTGAAATAGATGATTAATTAATGATTAAAAAAACCATTAATTAATAGATGAAAATTAGCGTTTGTAATGTAAAGTCGCAAGTATGTCCATTTTAGGGTGTCTACATTTGCCCCTCTTTGATGCATTGTGGCTTGTCGCATTGTGTCAAAGATTATCTGTTTTGATCTTGCCCCGATAGTAGTAGGTGTATTTAAGCCCCCTCAACAAATTTGAGCAAAAATTTGTGATATGAACATTAATTTGTTAAAACTGCAAATTGTTAATATGGGTATCTAACTGTTTGTGAAAATACTTGAATATGCTCCTAATACGGACTGTTAAAGTTTTTGGGGTCCGAGACAATAAAATTGAGGTCCTAAAGGAATTAGGGTTTTTCAAAACCCTTATAAATAGATTGGAGAGACTTTTATTTGTCACTTTGCACTCTTGGAGCTGTGATAATCTAGTAAGTTTTGTTCAAAATTTTATTTGCTTTCTTTGCTATTTTTGAGTGATGGCGGACCTTCCTGGAGTCACACACATTTATGATTAGGTTCAGACCTTTTGTTGTCCAGCTGGCATAGGACGTCCGGTGAGTAGTTCATTCCTTTTGTAATTAATGCTTGCATTTATTGCATTTCAAAAAAAATGTTTTTTAAAAACAAATTCCATGTTGTCGCAATAGGGTGCGATTTTTCCGCAATTGTGATTTAGTTGCCACAATTGTCAATTACATTTTGCAATCAATAAGAGAGTTGCAAATATCAGGTTTATTGCCGCATTTTCTGGCAAAGTGCCACAATTGCTTATTGAATGTCGCAATCGGTATAAATGTGTTGAATTTGGCTTTGGAATGTCGCAATTGCTTTGTTTGTACTTTATAGCATGCACTTATACTTATCTGATACTCCTATTTTTGACCTGATACTAATGATTGGTTGTTTTTTTTGTTTTGCAATACATCAGGACTATTCTACGTTGTCGAGAGTCCAGACCTGCTGGGTTAGTATATCATTTCTAGCTCTCTCAAGATGAGAGAGATGTTCTCCGTCATATTGGTTTATACTGGATTTGTTACATGCCCGAGATCATGACCAATAGGGGTCTAATCTTTGCTTTTTTAGAGAGATGGCATTATGATACCTGTACTTTTTGATTTTCAATTGGAGAGTGCACTGTCACTTTGGAGGATGTCTATCTCATCCTTAAGATTCCCATCTAGAGCACCCTTGTAGAGTATGATTGAGACCTTGGTATTACTGCTTTATCTGAGCTATTTGGTCTGTCCTAAGATCAGTTGGGCATGTCTGATCCTTATGATATCCCATGGTCCAGGTTTGGCATGGGTTTAGATAGGTTGTCTACTCTGTTAGGTAGTCTAATATGTGGGATCTTGTATCCTGATCGTCGCCAGCATGGCTTTTATGTTGGTTTTAATTATTTTCTTCAAGGTGCAGATAGAGATTGTACTATATATGCGTGGGGTCCCTGTATGTTGGCCCATATGTACTTCCATATGTTTTATGTGGCTTACCTTGATGGTAAGTCTCTTGGATGCGAAGCTACTCTCTTGCAGATCTGGGCATGGGAGCATATTACAGTCTGTAGGCCCGTAGGCTCTCATTATCTTCCTCCAGGGAGACCATATGTGTTCATGTATGATAGAGCCATTATGTAGTCCCACATGGGACATCTGATGTACTGGCGACAGTAGTTGGATATAATGTCATACTTTATCTGGAGACCTTACAGAGACTGTCCTCTGTGGGATGGGGAGGATTCACACCTTCCCTTTTGTTGTTAGAGGATATTTTTTATTGGTTTTGTTATTTTCCACGTGCATATGATTGATTTCCACAACACTGACATGGTGTTGCATTATTTTGGTGAGAGGCAGGATGTATTTGATTTGTGTGCCTACTTTTCTCATTGATCGAGGGATATTACTCTTTTGGGTGTTGTAATTTCTCTAGATGTTGCAAAGACAGAGTTCATGGGTCTTCTTCCTCTTGCATGGATGTGGAAATCAGCCACTGTGGATGCAAGTATATGTTTTGATTTTCCCATGCTTGATGTTATCTCTTTTGTCATGCTCTCTTAGAAGTAGATATCTTTGATTTGTCACTTATGCTTATCATCCATGTGATATTGATGTCTGAACTTCTTCTCTTTGTAGGCACTACCCCACAATATGATGCTTGGTGGCAGCAGTCCTGACCTGTTTCTCTAACTGATGTGTCTCGTCCTATCATTGGTACCATTATGAGGAGGCATCAATAGAGATAGAGATGAGGGAGAGATGGAGGGAGGGCTGGTGGGAGGGATGGAGGGAGCGATGGAGGATGAGATGGTGGGAGGGTTAGAGGTAGGGATAGACGACATGTTGGTGGTCATGATGGAGGACAAGATGGTTGCCGAGATGGAGGACGGGGGAGAGATGGTGGAGATGATGGAGATGATCCTAGGCTTGGTGGTTCTTGTGGGAGGGTGAGGACGAGGGGTGATCATGGCATCGACAGGTGGGTTGGGTTGGGTGTCATTCTAGAGGAGGATGAGGGCTTAGAGGAGGAGGCACCCTAGTTAGTCAGGAGAGTGCATCCTCGCACTAGTGCTACTTTTCCAGAGATGGATGAGGAGAGGATAGTTGTTGAGGATGTGTATATTATGGATGTTGAGATTGAGGAGGTAGGCTCTAGCTCGTCTACTAGGAGTAGTAGTATTGGAAATAGTACTAGTAGTAGTGAGAGCAGTGAGGATTCTTGGGTTGTGCGGGTACTCAAGAGAAGGGATTGGGGGATATGGATGAGGAGGGTGAGACAAATGTTTCTATGGGTGGGATGGATGATAATCCCTAGGAGATGTAGAGACTGGCATAGCAGATATCTGATATGCAGGCTAGGTTGGCTGCTTCTGATACTCGAGAAACTGCTTTGGAGAGTAGGGTTACAGCAGTAGAGGCTAGGGCTACTGCAGCTAAGGCCAGGGAAAGACAGGCTCAAGCATATGTGAGGGCCTATCTGGATAGTGTACATGACCTTTCTTTGAGGGATTCCCATGATCAGATTTGGAGATCAGGTTAGATGGCCAAGAGAGAGATTGAGTACTAGCAGTGACATTATGAGGTGGTTTTTCCTTCTACACAGCGAGTATCAAGCTATACAACATCACAGCAGTCTAGTAGGGCTCAGAGATCTCAGAGTAGTGGTATTGGAGCTCCTAGTATGTAGCAGAGGACTGCACCCAATATGCCACCACCTCATCCACCTGGTGGCGAGGGTGGGGGTATCTCATGTTGATCTACTCAGTGTCCATTTTGTATCATGTTGTACCATTTTTGTAGTGATGCTCCATTGATATACTATGATGTTGTATCGATGATTGTATCTTGATATACTGATATTTATTGACATACATGTTGATCACCTTATTTTTTTTCAGGCTTGCGACTGGTCATTATACTCAGATATTGAGATCTATATGAGATACAGTTTATGATTCTATATTATGTGCAGTGTTTTTAGTTGTTATATGTATGGTTTCTACATGATGATGCTTTTATAATGAAATGTTTATGCCATGTGATTCTGTATACAGACTCTTAGATGTATGAATTACTTTCCTATGATACTGACATATGTATGCAAGATGGTGCTTTATGATATGCATGTTTATATGATGATGTTTTATGGATGTAGTTGTTTATGATTACTATGTATGCTTTTGTTTTTGTTTTGTTTTCTTATGCAAATAAATGAATGAATGCAATCTGTGATGCACAAAATATATAAGTAATGCATGTGTTACTTAGAAGAAAGTTAGTGTGAAATTATCTCTGGAATTTATTGATAGATTTGGACTGATAGAATAGGACGAGTGACCCAAGTCGCTGCCACATTTTCCAATTTTTGTCATCATTACACTTTATTATGAAAATCTAAGAGAATCCAATGCACCCAAATATTTCTCATCTGGATACCGCTATGATCTCTTGATAACTGGAAGGAGTAGAGAGATTGAATAGAAAGAAAACCAAATGCACCCAGATATTGACTATCTGGATACCACTATGTTCCCTGATTGGAAAAGAAAGAGATCTAAATGAACCTATATATTAACCATCTAGATACCACTATGACCTCTAATTTGAAAAGAAAGATAACCAAATGCACCCAGATATTGACCATCTGGATATCACTTTGCTCTCTGAACAATCTAAAAAAAGAAAAACCAAGTGTAAAGAACATAAAAGAATGTAAAGATATAAAAATGTAAAGAGGTAATATTTAGGATGAAATGGGTACAAGAGACTTGCATAGCTAAATAATCCCCTTTACATATGAAAAGTTTGGGGAAGGTAAGATTCTCCTCTTCACCCCAAATTCACAAAGGAAAGATCCAAATTGATTAACGACAAGAAAATGGTTAATGCACAAATGAATCAATCGATTAGAAATAAGAAGAAAGAGGAAAACCTTACATTCCATTTTGGAGGAGAGTGTGTAATAGATCTAAAACTATTAAAATCTTAATTGAAATGAATTGAAGACAAATACTAACCTCAAAGTATAGAAAATCTAGAAATTGTTGTTTTCTGGTGTCTGTACTGAATTTCTAGAAATTTTGCAACCTGCCCTGGCCTGGAAACACAGAGACGGAGAAAACCCAAATATTGTTTCCTTTTCTGAGAAAGTTTGACCTTGACCCAAATATGGGGGCACAATTGTACCCCTTTATGTCAACTTGACTTGCACTGTTCTGACAAAAAATATGTTCATGGATCCCAAAATTTTGCCAAAAATGGTATCCAAATCTACTTTGTAATTCATTGTTTCATACCTATACCTACAAGGAAAATGGTTTTTTTATTGTTTGGATGGGGGTTTGCCTTGGTCAAACCCTAGTTTTGGAATTAACCTTGAAATAGAATTGAAATTTCATTAATAAACAAAGTAAATAGAATAATTCACCTTGCTTATGTTGAAACCCTTGTGGAGGATTCAAATCCTTGAATCCATAAGTATGGATGCTCCAAATGGATGTAGAATTGTAGGATGTACAATGCCTCAAATCAATTATCTTTAGATCTTCAACACCAATCTTGAATGGATCTTGGAATAGGAAGAAGGTTGAATGGATCTGGATGGAGAAATCTTCAACAAGAGGGCTCCATAGAGCTTGAATCCTTCAATGGCTACTAATAGATCTCAATATTGAATGCTTGAATACTTGAATACTTGAAATTAGATGATCACTTCGATAGATTATTTTTAGATGATAGATTATGCGTAGATTGTCCTCCTTATCTTTTTTTGTTCGTTCATTCCTTATCGAAAATGAGAGGAGAAGGCTTCCTTATATACTAGTCTAGGGCACAAACTTATAGAGAGGCTGACATAGGAGAAATAAATTCCAATTAGGCTCATACCCATAGAAGTGGACCTATATTAAATATATTTTTAAGTCTCCACTTCGGATCCCAAAACAACCGACCCAGAAGCGGGAAATAATTATTTCCAAACCCCCAACATCCGGAAATATTTGGAACTTGAAATTTAGACCCTAGATCAGGGTCGAGGTCGACCCTGACCTAGTTTAGGGTTGAGGTTGACCTTGACCTAGAGGTTTGACCTTGACCCTTAGGTCAAGAACCTCAAAATCTCAAAGCGGGATACCAGAAACAGGAAGGAGAGAATTAGAAAATAGGGGAGGATAGGGGAAAAACTAGATCCAAGTCAAAGACCCATTCATGCCATTTAACATGACCCCAAACCACTTAATTGAAGGGATAAACTAGTCCTAAATGGAAGTGCTTCCATTTTCCAATGATATATTTAGACCCCTCTTTAGCAAGAGTATGGAATTGATGCAAACTCTTGGTAAAGGAGATCACAAAGAAAAGATGATCTTATTGAAATCAAGGGGACAAAGCAATCCTCAAGCCCCCAGGGACTCAAGTCTTTGTCAACCCCAAGATTACAATAAGAGAGACATCACCAGTCAAAGAAAAAGAGAGAGAGGGTGTGATTACCTCGCCCAATGAGAACTTATGTCAAATTGTGAATCACACAAGGAAAAAGTGCAACTGGAAAGATGGAGTTGAACTACCTAGTGAATGTGGCTACTCACTAGTCAACCCATCAAGGATTCAACCTTAGGAATATTCTATTCCAAAAGAGAAAAGCCAAAACTAGAGAGATCCAATCTTAAGGACACCTTCCGACCTTAAGGGATCAAAAAAATTTAAATTGAAACTGGAGGGATCAAGAGATCCTATAAGGTAAAATCCATGCTTTAAGGATTAATCTCTAATCCACAAAGGGAAAAAAAGTTTTAAGTTTGAAAATATTTTAGAAGTGCGTGTGTGCAAAAAGTGAGCAGATCATATGCCCCCATGTTAAAGTCATTGTTAACACTTCAACAGGAGCAATGGCTTTAACAAAAACATTAAAAACTCCATTTATTACGTTTCCACTATGAGATGCCCCCAAGAAAAGACAAATCAATGGAAATACCACATAAAAATATAGAGAACATAGAAGGGATCCACCTACTGTGGGGTCAAATGATCATAAGATTATATATAT